>JASVER010000091.1:1128216-1250469 GCA_030449065.1 Oceanodroma leucorhoa
TATTTGTAAAAACATTTTTTGTTGTCCCTGACAACAGTGGCCAGATTGAGTTCCAGCTGTGCTTTTGCCTTCCTAATTCCCTCTCTGCACAACCTGACGAGATCCCTGTACTCTTCCYGRGTCGCCCGYCCTTCCTTMCAACAGCGATAGASYYTCCTTTTTTCCCTGAGTCCCAGCAAAAGCTCCTTGTTCAGCCAGGCAATCAAGCTCAATACCAGGTTAAAAATGTATGCAGAATAGGAATTAGCACCTCAGTGGAGTTAAAAGTATCTGATGAAAAATGAGGCTTCCGCAACCTGTGGCCAGGAAATACTTTAAAGAGAACAGAATATTCCTAACTTCTAAAATAGAGTGTATGAAAACCATGAAGTGATTACTAAGGGCAATTCTCCAAAACTTTGTTCAATATCTTTGGTGGTCTTTTGTATGAGATGATATGGGTATTACTCTTACAAATACGTTAGAGTTAGAGAGGTTGTGGCAAGTGAGACTATGATGAAGTTTATCTTTCATAAATTATATAGAGGTCTAAGTCTACTAAAACTGAATTAATAACTGTTTCTTGAAAGTTCAGTTGATTCACTCATGTTTCTTTCTTAATCTAGTAGTCTTTAGATTTAAATAGATATGAATCCTTGGAAGCTCACATTTCTAGTAATCACAAGAACATCACATGCTAGTTAAAAATCTTTGGCTTAATATAGAATTTACAGCACACATAATTGTTTCTAGTTTTAGTTCCACCTACAGAAAAGGAAGTAATTTAGAATATTGAACTAACTAAAGTGTATTCATTTGCTTTCTAACCCAGACAGTTAACCTGAGTTCATGATCGTAACACTAGAATCAGTACCTTCTTGTTTCATTGCCCTATATTCAGGAAGATACTGTATTTGAATGCCTTCAAATCCTTCAAAAATCATTTGCTATTTAATATTTATCACGCCTACTTCATAACCATAATACCAGGAACTTCCCAAAACTGTTTTTCTACTTTTATCCACTACTGCCTTTAGCTCTTTATTTTAGGTTATCGTGTTATTACAAAACTGAGATGGCTGATGTTAAATTATTGATTGCTAATATGAATTTGCATTAAATGCTAATAATAGCATTTAGTGTAAAGTTGTGAATTTTTCTGGTATCTATTTCTAAAGTATATTTATTATTCATGACTTCATGCATGAGTTTATGTAAATATTTTTTACGAATTCTGCAATTTGACTGTTTTTCTATTTAAAGGATGTGATGGACCATCTCAGTTACTTAGTGCTACTTCTGTTTTCTGGTAGGCTATTTGAAATGTTTTATAGAGCTTAATTCCAAAGAATAAATTATCTTGTCGGTACACAAATCCTCCTATTTGCATCTGAATATGGCATTCATATAGAGACCAGTCATTCTTCTCAAATTTATGCAAGCAAAAATCCATGTTCATGAAAGTTTTCAAACAGTGAATAGCAAGGAATGTAGCTAAACAGCTCTGGACCAGAATTTAAGAGAATAACTGTAGGTGTTGGTTTTGCTTATTACACCAACTCTAGATTTGATCTTGTTTGTAGTATAGGAAATAGTCATTAACATGTTGTTACAAAACGTTAGCGAAACCAGTCTGACGAGTACATTTTCAGCTAACCTGTACCTATAGGACCACTTGAGCTCTTGCTGAGATCCGTTGGCCTTGACAAAGGAACGATGGAAGGAATGATGCCCGGAGTACAGTTTATTAAACTTGTCTGGAAAGCTGCATTTCTATCATTCCAATTTCTAAAACAAAAAGCCATGCAGGACTAGGTACAATGCCATGAGAGGTGTTTGCACTGTCTGTAGGCATCAACACAGATTCCTGAAACAGGACCCTAGGCTCCGTCTGTGGGTAGGGGAGGCCAGCTCAGAGTTCCCACTCCAGTCGAGCAGTCGGCATGGGGGAGCTCACAGACAGGATGAACAGGGTTTATATAACCTCATCCATATGCAAAGAGTCCAGTGAGTTGCCAGAGCTGTGCCAGCATGCCACCCACTCAAGTAACGTCTTTATTATTCATTGAAAGATGCCGCAGTTTTCTTTTGGTGTTGCAGAGCCTGTGTTAGCAGGGGATAAATATTACAGAAGGTGGTTATAGAGTTTTTATGTAATAAAGCAAGTTCCTATTGAGAACCTGACTTTCTGTCAGGGAGCAGACAGGGCTGGTTGTTCCCCAATGGCAGTGAGCTGCGCCCTCACCCTCGGGGCACAGTCCCACGGGGTCTGCACGCAGTGGGCATAGCCAGATACGGGTAACGTGCTCCATTGACCGCACCAGACAGGCCCCTGAGAGATGGCTCAGGTCCAGGGCCCATTGAGGGAGCCCAGCCAGGAGCAAAAGGAGATTAGGACAGAGATAGGAATGGAGACAAGGCTGTAACATGGGTTCATAGTCTATGCAGGAAGCAGGGCTGAAGATAGGACTGGAAAAAAGCCACTATGTGTGTCTGAGGGGTCCATCCAGGAGACGAACTACCTACAGTGTAAGTCCAGCATCCACCAGTAGTTAGGATCGGAGGCAGGGCCAGAGGCTGGCACTGCTGCGGCATTGCTGGGGCAGGGACTGACGGCCCCAGGCTGAGCTGAAATGGGGCCCTGGGCCATGGGCAGGCTGGGGGAGGCCTGGGGAGATGCTGGGCATGGACAGCAAGGGCCATTGGTGCCCTCAGAGCCCTGACACCTCTGGTTTTTATTCATTATTATAATTTTGTCTTACCATATCAGTGAAATGTGGTAAGTTGTGTCTGATTTATATATTATTATTTTCTGAGATTTTGAATGTTCTAGGAAAGAAATAGGTGAGGGGTAGTTCAGTGTTATTTTTAGTAAAGACCTTCAGGTTACCTTTGCTCCCATTTAAACATACTTTTTCCAGTACAGGTTTAGAGTATCATCTTTACAATTAGCTGCTGGTTAATGTTGAAGAGCTAATGCATGTAGCAGATATTGTCCTGTATCTAATCTATAAAAATACTGAAGTTAATTTAGGATTACCTCAAATACCTAAATCCAACCTAGTCTCAACTCTAGGCAAATCTCAGGGGGTAATTTAATCTCAGATAAGTAGTTTCATTTTAAAATGAACATTTTTTACCTGTTTTAAAAGGCTTGAAAGGGGAAGTGGGAGAAAAAAATGTGAAACAAAATGACAGATTGTTGTAGCTGCAGATGACAAAAGAGCAAATGATCATAATTTACAAGGAGAATAAGTAGAAGTAAGATAAATAGGGAGTGTAGAAAAGGAATTATAAAATGAAGCTAGAAAGAACAGGGGGGAGAGAAGGGAATTCACCTGATCAGCTGTTCAAAGGAGGAGATCACACTAAAATCTGGTGCATCGGGGACAGGGAGCCTCTGAGCCCAACTAGGCAAAAGAAAATGACGAAGTGCCACACTGTCTCAGGTTGCATCTGATTTGTAAAATAACCCCAGGAGAAATCCTTAACCTTCCATCATCTATACTTTCAAGATTCATAATTTCAAAGATATGATTGTTTACTGCTGTGTCAGTACAGGTGTCTCATTTCCACAGCTCTCCACAGGACCTTGCAGCAGTTACCGAATCTATGACATTACGGTTACCATTTATTTAATGGCTGTATGTAACTTCTTGAGATATGTCTGTGCAGTGCTTGTTCTGTCAAACCATTTTTGAACAGTTTCTTCAAATATTTCTCTGTTACCCAATTCTGCTTGTTTGCTAGTCCAGTGTTGCTTAGCACAGAGCTGTACAAAGATTTGCTCAAATTTGAAATTACGTAAATTTGTTTTTATGGTGCCAGGAATTACAGTATAAAGGGTTGTGCTTGCATAGTATTTTTAGCAAGACTATGTAGTATACATTTATATATATATACACTTAATATACTAGTTTTTAACAGTAGTCTAAAATCTTTACTGAATTAAATAAAATATTTTGATTGATCATGGTGTCACGTAAACTTTCAAGTTTTTTTTTTCTTCTAGACAAAAACAGAGGTGAGTGTAGTGTTACTATTATCCTGTAAAAGTTCCTGAGGCAATGACTCCTTTTTTCAGAAAATGTTAGTAACTTCCATTGAAGCCAGAGTAAGGATGTACATTTACCCCTTGGATGTGAATATGATTCCTGAAAAAATGACAGGCAACTGAATGCTCTTTGTCCTACCAAAGGAATTTGTATTAGATAGAATAATTTCATAGAATGGTGGGGCTCCTCTGAGATTTGGATTCATATCACCTGCTCACCACTGCCTCCAGCAGTAGGAGCACCTTCAGTGCTCATGAAGAGGGGAAAAAAAGCAGCTGAATTCTAATTGCATCTTAACTGGATCTTTCCTAAGTGCAATACAAGGTTACAGGAACCTATTACTCTTCTAGTGGCATCCAAGAGGCAGAGAGTCACATTTGCTCCATTTCCTTCATTTCCCATGGAACAGAGTTACAGAGGGAGAGTGGAAAATTAATCCAGCTCTCCCTGCAACCATCTTTCTCCCAGCATATTTCATCAACCACCAAACTATCTAGTTTTTCTCTAAAATTAGACAAAATTATGGCAGAAAATTCCATGAAAGACTATTAAGCATAAAGATGCTGTTTCTCTTTCAGGAAGGCATTGAGCTGCAAATTGCTGGAAACTGGGAAAATGCTAGGAAAGGATCACTGCATGTTCATCTTACTCTTATGCTCATCTGTAGGCATCTAATAGCAGCCACTGTGAATGAAGCTGGTGAATGGCTGAAGCTAGATGAAGCTGTGGTGTGATCCAATGCAGTTGATCCTGTGGTCTCACAGTGAAACATCCATCTGTTCTTAACTAATTCTTGCAGTTCAGTAGGTTGCATCTTGTATTCCTGTTCTGTAGGCCAAGGATATAAATGTGACTGAAGTCGTGGCTATTAAAATGCCATATAATATAGTTTGGTTTTCCTGTTGTCTTTGGAAAGACATTACCCCCCCAAATTTATTCAGAAATCAGAATCTAGAATCTAGAAATCAGAATCTAGAATCTAGAAAGACTAAGTGTATCTCAGGCAATCTTGCTGTATGGTGATATATGTTGCCATATACCATATATATATTGCTCAGCATCATGGTGATGACAGTCTTGAACAGGACAAGGTGCCCTGAGTCCTAGTCCAGTGGCTGTGCTCTAGAAAACAGATCTTTTAGTTTTCCAGTAAGATCTGTCATTCACTGAACAGGATGGGTTCTGAAGGAGACTAAATCGAATTTGCCAAAGCAATCAACTGAACATGAAAAATATCCTAACTTTGAGGTGTCTGTAATAAATATATGTTTCATGATGGAGTGGAGTACTTCAGCTGAGCTGTTCCTGGGTAAATAATACATCAACGGTCAGAAACACAAACTCGTAGAAAGGCCAATGGGGTTCACAAAGTACAGTTCACTGTTGACAAATCATCTGTTAAGTAAAATGAATTGTCTTTGCTGACTTTGTAGTTATAGTTATTATAGAGACAGTTATCGTACTTATATAGTGGTAATGTAGAGTTATAATAAATATTGGTATAAAAATGAGAAAAGAACTGTGAGGATGATTTTCCTAGTCAATGAGGGTTGTTCATTAACTTGCATTAGCTGTGGTCTGAGAATTATTTTTGTGCATTCTGAGCCAAACATAAGCAATGGAATGTAACCTTTAGATTATAGATACTAGACAGTATTATTTAAATTCAAGCTGTTTCTATTGATTTTGTTTTGTTTCTGTATATGGCATGAAAAATGTCTCTAAAAGTACTTTCAGGAAAATATTCAGCATCACCAAACATGATCATCCAAAGTGGCATCATCATCCAAAGAGCTAGGCTGCTGACAGAAGTTACAGATTTTATGTAAGGCATCCAGGTTTTTCAGTGTTTTATGAAAAAGGTAATTTAAAATTAAGCATTTTGTGTAGCCTAATAATATAACTGAAATGCATAAGATAAAGCAGAACCTTGCATACACTTCTTGGAACGTACTATACTTCTCCCATAATAAACTTTCTTTAATTATATTGGTCTGCTGGATGTTAGGCATAGTTTTTCTCATACAACATCCTGTTCCTAACTATTCTTAGCTCCTCTCCAGGAATACATGTTGTTAGATTAGTTTATTCACTAGAACACCCAGTCACGCTAACTCTGCTGTAGCACAAGTTCTGTYGCTATGTCGAGAGAGAACTTTTTTATCCAGCTGAAATCATAAATACAAAGAGGAAAATGATATCCCATTAGTGTTGGACAAGGCTGAAAGCTTTAATTAAAAAAAAGTTTACAGTACTTACTCTAGCACCAATTTCTTCTCCAGCTCTGCTAAACTGGCTGCCAACTTACTTAAAAGATTCATCCTGTCATATTGTGGTATAGTCTCCATTCAGAAATTTCTTGGTCAGTAGCTACTAAAATTCTCCAGCTTTTGATTCCTTAACATCAGAAGTGTTTAGCAATGTTCGATAGATATTGACCTACCTAAGAAAATATTTTATAATAATCTATTCATGATGACTGGGGGAGTACCTCCTCTACAAATAATCACTGCATTTCTTTCTTTTCCTCTCTTGAAAAATAAAGAAAAATCAAGAAAGAAGAATCCACATTGTTAGCAGTAGAGACAATAAAATAGAGGAGACCTTAAATTCCTTTGCATTTAGAGAAAATCTGCCTTACAACATGTTTGAAATCATGCGCTCTCTGATGTCACAGATTCAGTCAATTCCAAACCCCACAATAAAGATATTCTGAGTCTCATTGGGAACGAGACGTCTTGTAGAAAATATCGTATAGCATACCAGATGGCATCTTTCTTGCAGACATCACTTCAGTGTGCTGCTTCTATTGCCTTGGGAGAAGAAAGAACCAAGTATTGCTATCCCTGGAAGAGACTTATTTGTCAGTTTTCCCATGCAGGAATAGGTACATCTTTTTTGACTGTGGTATCACAGACAGATTGTCATGGGATTTATGTTCGTTGAAATCATAGGAAAGCACAGTAGTATGTAAATGTGTTGCAGGTGAGACCATCTCATACAGTCTGTATGACATTTTTCAATATCAGGACAAGCTTTAGGCATAGGCAAAGTAGGCACTGCCTGCAGCAGCACACTGGTGGGGCTGGCACGGAATCATAGACTAGCAAAATGAAGAGATAGCCTTCTAGTCTTAAAGCAATAGCACCTGCTCCAGGTTCCACTTGCACAGGCTCGGAAAAACTGTTCAAGCAGCCCCCCTAAAATAAGTCTCCTGGACTAGCAAAAGCAAGGAGATCTAAAGAGCTGCAAGTTCCCATAACAAAAGACTTGACCCTAATCCCCGCATTCCTGGCTCTGCTCTGTGCCTTCCTTTGTCTTTGCCTTACTACTATCTTTGGCAGAAGGAGGGAAAAAAAGTCTTGGAAGTAAGAGGATACTCTAGCGATGAGACGACAGTCAGGGATGAGGACAAGGCTGCAAACTGACTGTGTTTCTCCTTATTTTCTTTCCCCTTGCTGAGCAACCTTATGTTGTGTTGATGGGCTCAGACATGTGGTTACACTGGTAGGGGACAGAGTTGGAGGAGAGTGCGCAGTGGGACCAGCAGTGCTATAGTCATCCAGTGCTGGGGCCATGGAGATAGTTAGACACAGTATCAACAGCTACATGAGGAAATGTGTCTGGGGAGCGACTCAAAAACTGAATTTTGCCTACACTGTTGCTAGGCATTGAGCCAAGCACTTCTCATCACTGGCAGCATAACTTCCATGCTGTTTATAGTTAGGTAAGGAAGAAGCAGTTTGACCATGAAACTGGTATATTGATTTTTGGCTGTGCCTTACTGTGGGCAGAACATTTTTGTTAGTGGAGGACACAAGATGCAGAGACATCTGTGTCTATGCATGTATGGGAAATACAGGAGTCAATCATGCATGATCCTTTCAATAAGTGGGATTATGCTTCACTAGGTCTCTTCCGAGATCAATTTTTCTGCTTATGGGGGAAAGGGGAAGACAAAATCAGGAATCCTTTTCAAAGGAATTCATGATTTCTCAGTCAACTAAGACAAATTCAGCAAGGATTTAATTCTCATCTTGTTTAAGATAATTTTGTTCTCAATTTGTTCTCTGAAGAGCTTTCCCAGCCTTTCGAATTTGCTTACCCAAGGGAAGTCCACTATATTTCAACTCAACATAGCCTATCCTCCTCCTTACAGTCTTGCCACTGACTGGGCACAACCCTGAAGGGATTATGCTCCGTCTATGTACAAAGATATTGAATCACAGTAGAAAAAACTCTGCAAAATAGGGAAGATTTACAGACAGGTATGAACAAATGCATTTGTATCTCTGTGGGACCTAGATTCCTATCAATTTGGTATATCTATTTTCTCTGAGAAAAAATGAATTATCCATTAACCTGTTTGAAGTACATTTAGCTATTTGTGCACACTGTACTCTTACCAAAAATACATGCTTTGTATTGCATATATTCACATGCTATTGTCATTAAATACTTGAGAAAACTCCTAAAAGTTTCTTCAGCAAGTACAGATTTACCAGCACCCCATAAGCCTTCAGTACTTTTTTTGAGAGATGTAATGAACCTTTCATACTTCATGTAGAAATGTATCAAATCAGTAAGAAGACCTGGAGGAATGTAAGATCTCATAACAGACCTGTCTTAGGCAGCTTTCCAACCTCATGAAAGATCTTCTATGGCTCAACTAAAATTATTCTACAAAATCATTATGGAATTCAGTTTGCATGAGATGTTCTGCAAATCCAAGCAGCAATATTAGAGTGAAAGGTCATCCAGTTTTAGTCCAAAGACTAGTCAGGTTGGAGTTGAAACTCTTACAATATTGTTAATTTTAAATATCCAGCTAAGTTTAGAGTCTTTTGCGACTGCTCGGGGAGCCTCTGCATGTCACTTGCAGAGACTTTGTATATATGTCGGTCAGACTGTAGGTTTGGATTTCTATGAAACAGTTTTCTGCCATAGTATCATCAATCCCAAGTGATGGCCTTGACAGATATCTATGATTTCCTTATGCCTGGAATTAAATTCCTCCTTAGAGGTGGTCATTGCTTGAGATTCACAATGGACAAGAAAAACAACAAAAAGTAATTAATGTGTTCAATAAAGGAAGTTCTACTGGACAGGATTCTTCTTAGAATAGTAACCTGAATAAACCCATTTTCTGCCTTTTTTGCTAAGTCCTTTGATCCTGTTATGAAAAGCAAAAGTTTAGTAAATATTCTTCTCAGAACAAAGGTGTAAAATATTTCTATCTTGAGAGAAACTATCTCAAAAATGGAACATTGATGGAAAATACATTGTGAGGTATTTGGTTTCTTGTGCAGAAAATGAACTTTGCTTTCATTCTAAATTCATCATCTTTTATTAGTTTTTTTCCAGTTATAGTTGGTAAAATATACATCCTCTCTAGAAATCCTGCAAATCTTATATGTCTGCCTGCTATCATTCACATTTTTGTAAGAAAAGGATATAAACTTAAAATTTTATTTAGTAAAAATATTCTTCTAATTATTCATTTGAAATGGTAACCTTTTCAAGTTGAATTATTATATGTTGGCATGAAGGTTTTCTTGTGTCTTATAATATTTTATGGTTGAAGAAATCATGCAGATAATCTAATTACTTTGACTAAAATTGTTGTGCCGTTTATGTCTTTTGCTGTACTACAGGAGAGAAACTGTGAAATGTATTCATTATCGATTCATTAAAGGGTTTTGCTATTATATAAGCAGAGACGCAGACTCTTGTATTAAAATCTTGTATTAAAAGGGGAAAGGGGAAGGCGTAGTAAACCATGCCATAGGCTATGGTTTATGTATTGCATTTCTTAATGTCTTGTGAAATGTAAAAATCTACAACAAACAGATATGTAAAGCGTAACTGGTATGAAGATTCTATTCAGATTTAAGTGCTCTAGGTTGCTTTTGAATCTTGCTATTTTCTGCATTTGTTTTGACTGCTCTCATCATTCAAGATTGACGCTTGGATGGGTGTGTAGGAGGAAGCAGCAGCAGCAGGCTTACAGCTTGCAGACAAAAAAAAATCTGCCTTATCTGATGGCTATTATTGAAATGCGAGGTGTAGCCTAGGCTGGGTAATGAAGGGGAGAGAGCGAGGGGGAGCAAGAAGCATGGAGCTGCATACTGATGAGTGTAGGAGTACTTGATAAAAAGAATTCTTGCTGCTGGCAGTGCATTGCTCATTGTGGAGTATTCCAACAATCACATATAACGGAGAACAGCTTAGCTGACAGCTTGATATGCTTTTTTTTTTTTTTCCTACTGTATGACGTACTGGTCTGTAGTAAAGATTAATAACTAAGAAATGTAGAGCTTGGATCAGATCTTACGCTATATACTGCCCTGTAAACTATGTTTTACTTCTGACTTTTCTGCTTGCTGAAAACATTAATTTGTCAAGCTGGCGGGCTCCTTTGATACCAACTTTCCCAGGAACACGATGTGGCAATGCCACCTCTCAGCCCAGGACTACCGCTATTATCCAGTGGATGGTTATTCGTTGCTTAAACGCCTCCCTCTTCACCCTCCTACAGGACCCCGATGCCCTGTCCAGACAGTGGGACAATGGTTGGAAAATATTGGGCTACCTCAGTATGAAAACCACTTGCTGGCTAATGGATTTGACAATGTGCAATTTATGGTAAGAAATCTTCTGTGCATAGCTGTATATATACACTGTAGCTGCCTTTTTTGTCTGTCTCTTATGTGCTCATAAAAACCTTAGAGCTATTCTGCATTGCACTAAGAAGATCTGTTTAGTGTTTCACTTTTCTATGTCTAGCTAAATTAATATATAAACTGTCCTTGTATAAACTTCCAAATTGTACACGTTGTTACAAAATATTGTATCCAGAAATATGGTAGAAGAAAAACTGACTATTAAGGCTCTCTCTCCCCCTTATCAATCTTCAGATTAAAAAAAGAAAAATGCACAGTTCTTTCAATCCATTGCAGGATTTTCACAGTATGTAAAAGCTGTAAACACCCCTATCTGCACTACATCACGTTATTTTTATTTAAACATTAACATCATTGTAATAATAATTAAATAACATACAATGCCGTTCTTGCATTGAGAGGTATTTTAATACCAGAAAATTATTTAATGAAGTGTGCTCTCTCTGCAAGTGATTCTGGATGCCTCAGTTAAATGTTTTTGCATCTTAGATAATCAGGCTATGGGATTCACTTGTTGAAACTTATGCCCTGTATGGAAAAGTAATGCATTCTTTTTAATAGTTCCATTTTCATGTTTTAACTCTAGGCGTTTTTATCAGGAACATATGAATGAAATAAAATTTTCTGTACTTCAGAATTTACAGTATTACCATGTGGTGTAAAGTAACATAGACCTATCATGCACAAACTTTCAGTTGAAATGAATATTGACAGTAAAGAGAGAAACTTACTTGTAAGGTTGTTATATAATCACTTTTCTACCTGCTTCAGTATTCCCATTACTTGAACCTCTTGCAAAAATCCTAACAACATTTCTTATGAAGTATCAGAGCTTAAAATGTTATTAATCAACCCTTTTTTAAGATATTTTTAGTAACCATGTATATCTTGGAACAGTTCTAACTTCTCATAACTTACACCTGGCATATAAGAAATAGAAGTGAAACAGCATGAATATCATGACTCTAAAATCATCACGAGTTGTGTTTTTCCTATTTAATTTCTTTTGCCAACACCATTATATGCCTATGCATAACTGATGAGAAAATTAGGGCACAGATCTCTGCCATTTCCACATTATAATAGTGTAGAGGTTTCTTACTGTTTTTACATGGCTGCCATGGGATCTTCTGCTTGTATCAGTAAAAATCAGAAACTTTATCTTTAAATATTCTTGAAAACAAAGCTGAAAGGGTGTGCTGTCAGCCCAGCAATGTAAAACAAAAATTCCAAAATGTGTTTCAAGCTACAGTTTCCCAAAATGTAACCACATATTCTTATATATGTTGTAGCATTAGTTACATAAGTAGATGATCATTTAGTCTTAAAGAGATTACAGAGGGAAATTGTTCACAAGTGGCTGTAGGTGGCATAACAAATGCAGAGGGGTACACCTACCACAGGTAAATGATGAGCACCAGAGAAACCAAAGAAACTGCCCTGGAGGGCTTTCCAGTCATCCCCTGGCTCTGGAGGGGCCTGAACCATGTTCTGGGGGAATTTATAAGGCTTTCATTTCCTACGTCTCTTATTTGTATACTTAGGTAGACATACAAATTATATACGAGATTCTATTATTCAATACGCAAATCAAACTTTTCAGGTATCAGGCAGATTAAGTTACGCCTGCATACTTGTGTGTTAGCTAATGTTTTCCGGTCTTTTTAATTTAAGCCTTTTCGGAAGTGGTTTGTTTTTAAATATATATCACAGGTAAAATACATAATTACTCTTAATATTTGTTGGGGTAGCATGCATATGTGAATGGAAGATTAGACTCTTTAATCCAATGATAAGCAAAAAGTTGGAAAATTGCCTAGTAATAAAAAATGTATAATTTCAGTGATTTAATAATTCCTAACTTATTGATTTCACACTGTTCATCATGCTGTTACATATTTCAGTTTTTGTTTGTACCAGAAATTGAATAGTTCCCATATTTTATTGGAAATAAAAATGATCAGAAAACACCAATTTCTTTATATATTATTCTTTTGAATAAATCAGCATTATGTAAGGAAAGCCTCTCCTGAAAATTTAAATGAATGTTTTTTAAAATATTTTCCATTGTAGCCAAAATGTGAAAGAGAAAATTAAACTTGGAAAGTATGTAGGAAAATGAGAGAAGGAAGACCTGCTATGCTATGAGAAAAATTCAGATTACTCCAAACTTAAATGTGTTGTAGTCTTCCTTAATATGAGAGAACTGCTTTACCTTTATTAAAGTGGTTTACAGATTAAGCTGTATTTTACAAGCTTATTAAATTAAGTGTTTCAGATAGGTTAGCTACTTTACATTGAACAACTCTAATACTTCAATGCAGTAAAAATCAGTTAGACATATTTGTTCTTTATTCTGTACTGTATTCCTGCTTTTGTTTTTCTGGAAGCACATTCTGACCTGCATTTATTCATTCTGTTGCCTAAGCAACAACCATCACACTCCTATTAAGTATGATTTAGTAGTACAGGTCTTACTAGATGTTCAGAACAGGAGAGGGAATATCACAATGATATAATTAATGTCCATGGAATAAGATACATCTGAGAACAAATATATCCTATTTATACTACTCTCAGCAGCAAAAGTCTGTTAAATTAAATTAGCATTCTAATAAAAAGGTGTTTTTCAGATAAAAAGCTTTCACGTTTAATCGTTCATTAGATCATAGACATTAACTCCTTGTGTTTAGTGCCCCTTGGGCATTAGGAAAGTTATTCACTAGACTACGCTTAGAATTAAGAAGATTTGTTTATGTTACCTGAAGTGTTTGGACTCTATAGTAAGAAACAGCCTGTTTCCTATTAATTTTACAGTATGAATATTTTTTCCATAGTTCATCAATATATATGTTTAAAAAATAGGTTTAAACATCGTATTAAAAAATTAGTTGTGTTTTCATGAACTACTTTATTTCTGCTTGCAGCATATTTGCACATATAGTAAGTGCAATTCCTACCTACTATTAGTGTCATGCAGGAATGACACTTGCATAATATTTAGTAGGCCCAAGGCAGATTCAGTCCTAAGACTTGGCTCATGTGTGCTTGTAGGAGTAGAATCATACCTGAATGTGTATATATTTGTATGCAGTCATTATTAACTTTGATAATTTGCTGTGTAATAGGCTGCAGTGTCCTTCAGATGTAAAAATTTGTAGTGACTTTGTGCAGAGATACTCTATATTTGAAGATGCAGATGATACTGCAGTTTCATAATGTAAAAGCTATTTCACAGTTAAACTAATTCTAAAGTGCAAGAAAACAATTAGATCAGTCGTAAATTGCAGTATATAAACAAGATATAAACAATAAGGAAACCTAATGAATCCATGAACACCTTTCGATGCATAGGTCCCACGGATATCCCTGGGACCAGCTATAATCTTTATGCAGACTTGCAGGCCTACATAACTCAGTATGCTGTGAAAACAGTTAAATTGAAGATAAACAGATGAAAATATACAAATGTGTGAGGTCACTAGATCCTTGCATGCAGCTTTCTACAACTCTGGAGCTTCATCAAAAACTCCATTCTGGATTCACAGAGATAAAAGCAGTTCAATCAAATCACTGCCCAGTGGGGGCTAGTTCTGATTAAGGACTGCATATGACTATCTATTTATAGGTTGTTCTAATCATTTAAGATATTCTGAAATTTTATGACTTGCTTAATATTGCAATTTGATAAAGATAATATCTCTTAAAAAGATTTATAAGACACTGTATGAGAGAAACAGGCACCAGGCAAACAAAATGAGTGAACAAAAAAATATGAAGCATTTTATTGTATTTTTTGACATACCAAAATATTGTTCACTAGTAACAGTTAAAAACCTGAATTGGCATTAGACACTAGACTTTCATTGCTGCTGTGAACTTACAGACATGCATGTCTACTCCTTCAAGTACTTAAATGGCTCGCATTGCCTGAGGATCTAAGTATTGCCTAAGTATTTTTTTAAATTCTCTCTTTGTCACTGTGGAGAAACTGAGGCATAGAATGACTGCAGGGTGGAATTTAAAACTGCTTATACATTTGAGATAAGAGGCACTAGTTCTTAAAATAATGTTTAACAGATCAATTCAGTTGCTTAAACATAAGTATCTAGTATCAACTGAGATACTATAGGGAATCCAGGAGATCCAGACAGGGCTGACAGATATTACTGAGAACCAGAGATAGCCAGACCCTTCACGATTAGCAGCTGGAGTCCACTGAACATCTCAGATGGCTCTAGAGTCCTGATGCTTATGCAGCTGAAATGAATCTTAAATTTTGTAGGTCACACAGAGCTTGTGACATGTCTACGAACTGAATAAAGCTGAGTTTCCACCTAGTATCTTAGTTGCATATGCATTTCTTTTCCTTCTGATAATTTTCTGTATTTGTATTCATCCTGTGAACTTACCTGCACAAATATTTACCTGGTTTCACAGTGCTAGGCATAGACCACCTTTTCAATTCCCCTTAGCTGCCTGTTTTGGATTTAGTTTTAAGTTTTAACTTTTCTTTCTCCCTTCCTCTCTTTCTTTCTTTGTTTCTTTTCTTTCATTTTTTATTAGGTCTGGAGGTTTATTAGTCAGCTGAAGTTTATCTGAAGATTGTCCTCTCTCAGGTGTCATTCCTGGGATTTGCTGTCCTGGAATACCCAGGAATTCTTCTTGCCTTTAATCTCTCTGGAGGATCTTAAACTCTTTATCAAGTATAAAGGACAGAAGCAACTTTATTTCTTTAGACTGAAATGCACCTGAAAGAAATTCTCTGTGTGCTTGGCTCCAAGTCCTGCACTTGTAGAGACAACCACAGCTTTTATCCAAAAATACCTGGTGCAGAAATTAATGATTTGGGCATTAGATGAAAGCTTGAAAGAGTGAGTCAGTCTGCCAACACCTTTCTTAAATTAGCCACGCTGCAGATGATGAAAAAGAGGCCAATGTTTGACAAGGGTTCTAGACTGTAGTGACTTTAGTGACTTTCAGAAGCCAACTCCTAATGGGCTTAGGAGAGCAGATCAACCTTTGCAACATCCAGGCTCTGAGCTCTCCAGGCCCATGGCTACTGCAGAGACTCATCAGGGCACTTATGCATCATCTGAAGCATAAAAAGATTTAGAGAGCATTGTCTCTGTGTAGTTTACCCAGAAATGAAGAACTGTTTAAGACAACCTTGAAACTGACAGTCAGTGATATGCAGCAAGCCACATTTTTAGCAGAGTAGAAGGAATATGGGTCCCACTGATGCTGGAATAAGCTATGGTTTAAGATTTTCTGTACATCTAATAAAATCTTAGAATATATGCCTGGAACCAGAAGCTTCAATCCCCTCATCTGGACCTCACTTGCAAACCCCAGGACTTGCTTTTAGTTTCACGGCAGATCTACAGAACTTGACACTAAAACTGTGGAGCTTCTCTCAGTGGCAGTGCAGCCCTGGCTTCTTCCCTGAGCAAAGTGGCTCTTTGTCACTCTGCTCTCTTCTGAGTCTTCCTCTCCTTCTCCTTGGTAACCCTTTGCGACTGTGGTGACTATGGCTCCTGAGACAGACCAACTCTTCCCTTAGTCCAACCTGTTAGCCAAACATAGAGTGGAGCAGAGATGAAGTTCAAATATAGACATCTACATGTGTACCAGTCAGTAGGTGTTTAGGACTCAGTTCAGTTGCCCACATATTGGAATCACTTCAGATGTCTGAGACATCTGTGTAGGCCTGGAATATATGATACAGGATCTATGGAAAACCCATACCCGTCTAGAGCTTCAGCTGGATTCCAGGCAATGTGCATTTGCAGCACCTCAGATGACTCTAAATTCGTATCTGTGGGCAACTAGGTGAAGCACCTAATCAGCCATTAAAGCCAATGGAGCATAGAATGCAATTTAGCTGACTGGCTGACTAACTGTTAGGGTACTTATTTCAGGATAAATTAAAGTAGATTCATCTGGGAAGCTGAATCACTGTCTAGGCTGTATTGTTTTTTTTTACTAGGTCTCCTTAAGCTACCATTTAGACACAAAAATTTTGATGGCTCAATTTCGGCTAGAATCCATCCAGGGTTCACTGAAAAGGAAACACAAAGTATTTTTATTAAAGCTTTTTCTCCTCCCTCAGAACATCCAGCCCTGAGACTTCAAGATCATCTTTTTCATTCTAGTAGGGATTCTTACTATAAAACCTGCAAAGTAGAGCTTGGGTGGGTGCCAGAGATGAAGGTTGTGCCTGTCATCCTGCAACAGCAGCAGGTCTAACAAATAATCCCATTCCACATGCTCCAGTTAATGCTTCGGTCATGGTGTTCCTCAAGCTGGTCAAGAAACAGAAGGGCTTATTAATGTACTCCTCAATATCACATGTGTAAATAGTCGCTTGCACTGTCCTTCTGTCTTGAGGTCTAAGACCATTCTTCATCATCCTGTGTGAGTGCATGCGGGTCTGGAGAGGCAGTGCTCATTCCCCAGTGGAAAGGGATTTTAGAGGAATCTGCTTCATGTTTGTATATCTATATATGTAGTGTGTGTGTGTGAAAAACATAGGCACTGCAGGCTGGTGACTGATCCTGTACTTGACAAAGGACTTTATGAAAATTTTGGCAGTAATGATTGCTCAACAGAGGAAAGAAAAACAAGACGGATTTTTTGTGTATTTCACTTGAACAATTGATTCATTGTGTATTTCACTTGAACAATTGATTCATGAGATGGAGAACCCATCTCCAGACAGACTGTTGACTTCATTAAGGCATCCTGGGTATGGTGGATTTGTTGAGAGTCAGAGGGAGTATGTTTTAATCTAACCTGTCTCAACAGTTGCATCTCGAAGGTATAATCAGGGATGGGTCCATCTGCCTGTCTGCTAGGTTCTGCTAAGTTAACCTTTAGGTAAGGGTTTCTCTGGTTGTTCTGGAATATTTGGCCAGCTCTATTAACACTGTGCTCCACACAAGGTTGTACATACAAGGCTCACAGGCAGGACTTCAGGCTGTACACTTGGTAGACACTCTAGGTGCCAGTATATGTGGTGGAATGCCCTTCCACTCACCTCTGCCATTCAGGTTAGCAACATCCAGTGTATATGTGCCTCTTTGGAAAGCTGACTCTACAGCAGTCTGAGAGAAAAGAGCTTGTCCAATGTACATATCAATGTATTGGGCTCAGTCTTACCCTCACTAAGAACGGAGGACCAAATCCAGACGTTGAAAGCCATTGCATGTACAGTCACCACTAAAAGTGAAACTATTTCATAGTACATATCTGTAAGTATGGTACTTGAGGACTTACTGGGAATTAGTGCCATCTGTTCTAACAATATGTTAAATGTTAATGTGAAATGTTATGCTTGAGCTAAAAGCCCACCTAGTGCAGAGAGTGGCCTTCATCTCGGTGTACAAACACTGCTGAACTGTATTCTGAGATTACATATGTGAGGAATTGTCTGTTGGCCCTAAATACAAGTTTATGAGAAAGTAGTAGCAAATATTTCAACCTATAAGTTAGGTTGATAAAGCAGGTGAAAATTCTAATAAAGATATAATAAAGCATGATATTTTAATAACTGATTAAGTAAGAGATGTAATGCCGATACAATGTTCTTGCTATGTATTTATGTAAGGCCAAAACCTTCCATCTGATTTTGTTACCAAAAAGGACAATGCTAAATCTTACAGAATTAGAAATGTTTGTGTATAGAACAATGTGTATAATGCTATTCTTCATAACTTATGAAAGATATGGAAAACATGACAATATTTAAAGGTCATTAAAAGTATCAGAAAGATTAAAGGTTAAGAGAGGCAAAAAATCTAAGAGTTTTTACACTTCAGAGTGAAGAACTGAAGATTCAAAGGACAATCAGTTTATAATTGTATTTACATTGTTGGTAAATAATGGAAAGCTTTGCAACGGAAGGCAATGGTAGACTTAAAACCAGTGGCCTGTATGTAATAGAAAGTTACAGCTTATTCTTAGTTATTTCATATGGGAATACTTCTTAATAAAATTTAAAAAAAAAAAAGGGGGATTTTAAAAGGAACATGATATACAGTTGTGATTATTACTGTTTTAGAACAATATTGTCAAACAAGAAACAATTAAATGGAATCTGGACCAACAGGTAAATTAATCTCAAGCAATGACAGGCTTCCCTGACTAAGTTAAAGAGGTTTGAAGGACGCAGCAGTACAGAGGAGCTTGATTACAGATAATTACATTGTGGGATTCTGAAGGAGTTATCAGGTAAAGATTAATGGGTACTAACAGATAACTGGAAATAAGCATGAGATTCGACATGTTATCCTTTATGAAGGAAGACTGGGTAATGTAACAAAAGCTCAGGTAGTTATATGAACAAGTGTTAATGCAGATGAATAAAATTGAAACAATATAAAATAAAGGAAAGAGAAAACACATCATGAAAGAATAGGTAAATAACCAAAATACAATAAGGAAAACATTAGGAGAGAAAATGACATTTCATTTATTATGTGAGTAGAATACATTCAGAAAAGGTTTTATCAATATGCTACAGCTAAAAGGAATATTAAGAAAGTTATGACCACCGCTAGAAGTCAGATAACAGTCATTTCAGTTTTAGCATAAAGAACAAAGTACAAGAATTAGCGAAATACAGTGTTAGTGAAGACCACTGAGATATTAGAGAAAGAGGGAGAGAAAGAGAGCGCGATCATACTGCAAGCAGATAAAAGGGTACTTGGTTAATTAAAATATCCAAATCATCTAGGTTAGGTGATGTTTGATGAAGAGTCTTAAGAAACTGAAGAGGAAATACTAGATCCTTTAGCAATCATCTCTGAGAACTCCTGGAGAATGAATGAATTATTAGAGGACAATTAAAATACAAATATAGTACCAATATGTATTTCAGATCACAGGATTCATCCTCCGTATAGATTTCCAGACTCTTGACCTCTTTGTTGTCAACCTTTCACAATACAACTAATGCCTTATTCAAGAAGGAAATGGATGGTGATGTTATTAACAACATTTAGTTACTGTCATCAGTACTGAGTCTGGTGGGGAGAAAATGGGGAAGTGAGCAGAATGTCGCAATGGGATGTAATGGGAAGAGAATGAAGCCAAATGAAATAACTGCAGTTGGCAGATGAACAAAATATTTAAGGGAAACCAGTGAAGAAACAGATGCATTGTACAACACATTGTGCCTCTCATCACGTAGATGAGAAGCTTTCCTTCCATCAAAAATAATTAAAATTTCGACAAGGGAGACAAGCTTAATTTTGCTAGTAAAACTACAGCTACCTTTTAAAAGCTGTTCTAGAATATGATGTACCAGAATTGCCGTGCAAGCAAGCGATTCCTGCTATAGAGTTTGCCTGACCACTTCTGAATTTCCTGGGCACCTAAACTTTATCTCCTTCAGTTTAGAGATCTTCCATTTTCCCACACATTGGTGAAAATGTTTCCTTCTCCCATACCCCATGCCCATATGTTTTTTATGGTACCAACACCCCAGCATCAGTTTTAACCTTTTTAATGACAAAAGCAATGAAACCCGTGAAGCCTTTATCCACATGCTGTCCATTCTGCCTGCCCTTCACTATGTGCTTTCTGTTCTGCCTATTCACACACGCACTTGCACACATAGGTGCGCGCACACATACAAACATTACACAAAAAGGTAATTCACTAAGGTGAAAAATTCCACGTGCTCAGAAATAAAGAACTGGAGACTTACACCACCTCTGCAACCTCAGTTCATCCTTCACATTGATATGCCTCATGATACAGTCTTCAATCACAGGTTTCTCTACTAATTTTTTCCCTCAATTTTTTCCTTCTCATTCAGTGTACTGAGATTTGAGTATGCACAAGCACACATTTCAAAGAACTAGCCGTTAAAAACAAAACTTGTTTTTATTTTTCTAATGTTGAATTGCTTAATGATTTTACAACCTTAGCCCGATGGTTGTTTAAAACAATTATGAGACCCCCAAACTGCCTTCTTTTCTCATCCAGCAGTGATTTACACTTGTCTGGTATTGTTCATTCTGGAAAATTAGAATTGTGTTATCACTGTAAAGTACTTATACATCCAAACATGCTTCTTGTTTGCATTTGCATGTTAGAAACTGGGTCATAAAGAATTAGAAAAGATAAAAGGGTAACACTTCAGATGATAACTTTAGACAATTAAAAATGAATATATTCAGTTAGAAACACTTTTGTCATGATTTTTCAGAAGCTGAGCACTGTGCATCAGAGGTCACCTCCAAAAACTTTGCCCGAGTGTTTTACATGGGTCTAAGCACAGGTTCAGTTCTAAGAAAGTTTGATGTTCTTGACTTTCAATGGGACAAAAGATATATTCTTCGACTGCTGAAAGTAAGGTAAAGGCCCAGTGCAGACAAAGCAAACTGCCTTGTCTTAACTATGATATTATTCCACATTAAGCATACTTGATTGAATTAACAACAAGCTTTTATTCATCATAAATACAAGGTCACACAATGAAATTCCCAGCTGGTCTCTGGTTTTCTTAGTCCACTCCTGACTGAAATATACTTTCAGGAAAACAAGCAATACAAATGCTACTTTACTCCCCAAATAATTTACTTCTGTAGACTTTAAAACACTACATTAAACATTTCAAACATTTTATTCACTTTCGAACATATTATATTCTGTATCTTTTGCTGCCCCTCATTAAGCTCCAATTACTGTGCATATGGGATAAAATCTCTATGCAACTATACACTGTATTTGTTTTAGACTGGCTGGTACTGATGCAACTGATGGTATATACACTTGTACATACAAACCTGATTTAACTGAAATCTCATGTTTCAGATGCTTATTAGTATTATCTTATGCAGTATTTATTGAATTATTGGAAACTGAATGATTTAATAGCATTATTGATAGGAACAATGGGTTAAATTTGCAAGATGTACCATACCTGCTCTAGATTTGTGTTGAAAGTCTTTGACTGGATAATAATTCTTTGAAAATTTTTTGATCCAAAGACAAGATCTAGATGGAAGTTTTGAAATATAAAAGCCAAAGTATTTGCCCAGGTGGCAGATGTGGAGGGATAAGGTTACTGTGGATACAAGTGCTAACAGTCAGTTTAAATATTAAAAACTGGAATACCACGAATAAAAGTATTCTGGATAAACACCTATCAAATGACCTTTCTGATATAAATCCCAAACAGTATTTTCTCTGACTGCCTAGTTAGCAGCCATGAATTGGTAAAGAATGGCCCTCTGTGCACAATCCCCCTTTGCAATTAGGAAGAGGGGGGAAAAAATCTGCATCTTATTCTCTGGAACCGCTCTTGCTAAAAACAAATATATGTGGAGCTGGTTACAGCTTTTAAAATCTCTGAAATGATTGATAGCTTCTGTTCTTCAGTAGCCACACTATTTAACAGCTTTTTCACTGCTTCAGGTATGCTCTCTCCAAACAGCTCCCCTTTTAATCACATAGAAAGCCCACTTCTTGAAGTTAAGATGGCATTTATAAAGAAATAATAGTCCTTAGCTGCTATGCTGCATTAGGATAAAAGATTGCACAATACTGAGTTGGTTTTTAGCCTTGATCCGTTTTTAAATATCGTATGAATATTATAGTTCTGTTAGCTTCTCTGAACTCCCTAGGCATCCCTCTTGTTGCCAGAAAGGAATTATAAATTGACAATGCAAGTTATTTTATTTCATTTTCCATCTCTCTTGGAATTTGGAAATGTGTCTATTCTGTCCCTGAACTTTTTATTTCCTGACGTTCTGATTTTTTAAGTACTTGTTTTATTGCCTGTAGAAATAGTAGATCTTCACTTTCTGCTCAGAAAAATAACTTTATGCAGCAAGAGTGGAATATTGTGCCAAAGAACCCAGATAAAGACAAATCTTTGGTTCCCTGTAATATCAGGCTTTTTGTCAGCAAATTCTGCTGTTCCTGCTTGTATGGTTTGATTTCTCTCTGTCTTTTAACTCTGCTATGTATATAATATCATCTTGCTTCATATATGTATTCGTTTAAAGTGCATGCTGATTTCCTTCCTTCTTGAACAATAAGAAATGGAGACTCAGGGGAAAAGGGAATAAAGAAAACACTTGCTAGCACATGCAGAAGAAGCCTGGTCTGTGGAGAATGCATAGGACAATATATCTAAGGGTCTTTTCTGAGGTCAGCCTTTGATTTGGATTATGAGTTTGGGGAAGATGCTTCTCTCTTCCCTTAATTATCTGACTAGGAAATTATGTAATATTGCTGGCCCACATATATGAAATCAAGAGAGGATTCTGGGATAGAAATATATGTATATTAAGAACTATCCTRTGGCCAGTTATCTGTGTGTGTTTGTCCTTTGATAGTACAGGTTTCTAAGTACCTGCAGTTAGAAAGCACAGTTTCTCAGGAGTGAGCCAGAGGTAACCAGATCGCCTGAGGAATCTCACTGAGTATCTTCAGTTAAGTTCAGTGATTGGACTCAAGCTAAAAATAGTGCAGGAAAACAAAACAAGCATTTAATATTTTTATGTCCCAAACAAAATGAATCAGGAACATTTTCTGCGTATGAGCTAGCTATATGCTAGTCTCTAGCTATCACTACTTTAATCTTGAAGTCATGCATTTTATTGCTTCTATAAGCCAAACTCATGGCAGAAACTGTTTCTTAGTATTCCTCTTGTCTCTCCTGGAGCTACCCAGGTACCACTCTTCATTTCTCTTTATTTCTGAGATTCTCTGTGTCTGACCCTCTCCCCGAAAATGCATTTATGTTTCTGAGCTCTCTCCCTACCACATTATCCCTGCAGGCTGGACTCTTCTTGTGCTCCCCATCTCCTCCTTTTCTCCATTTCCCCTTTCCTCAGTAGAAATTACTGTGTGTCTTTTTTGTCTCCAAATCAAAGGAAGGAAGGCAGGAGGGAGGGAAGAAGAGGAAGAAAGGAGGGGAATAAAAGAAAACAAAGAGAGGGATGGAGGATATCTGTTTCACATCTACGTTCTTTTCTTGACTTAAAACATTTTAGGGAGTCCTGAACAAAAGCAGAGGGACATTTAACTGGGTGGTTTTCACAGAGATGTTCTTGTCACTCTTTGGGAGACAGCTCTGGCCCAACAGAGCTGGTGCCGAGTGAGAGCTAGTTTGCTTGGCTGGGCTTAAGCTGACTCCTTGCAGAAAGCTGGCTGTTCTATCCAGCATGCTTTGTAGTACCATAGYGTTCAGATTTTTCCATTTTCCAAGGTGCCTCAGGCTTCTGATTTACCTGGACAGCTAGCTACAAACTGTGACAAGCTTTTCTGATAAAACTGTTGCACTGAAAACTCTTTGATACACATGTGCAAGGGAAGGAGCAGAATCTGGATTTGCTGAGGTGTGAGTGCTCACAGCTAAAACTGAATTTGACTACAGTTGTCCTTTGAATACATATATAGATAGATACTACGTACTCATTGAAATCAAAGAAAACAATCCCTGCATTTAGGCACTGAGAACTAGTAGATTTTTTTTTTAAATTCTGGACCTAACTAGTCCTACTTTAATTCTTTATCTGTATAATGGGTATAAAAATGCCACCTTGCCTTGAAGGAGTCTTATAAAATATATTAATTCCTCTTTTGGAGCTGTCTAATATTATTTCAATGAATGTCTAAAAAAAGTCTGAAGAAAGTGAGTCATTCTTACTGGTGGAGTCTTCAATGGAAAACTATATATATAAGACATGGACCCACACAGAGAATGATAAAGGCTAAAAAAAGAAATATCAGCTATCTTATTTAGTAAGTACCATCCATCCCCCTGCACTGAATTCATGGATTATTCATAAATACTGTGTGTATGATGCCATGTAGAATGTGTATCCTGGGGTGAAGGGTGGTAAGCCAGTGTTGAACAGTCTTCATTCTGCTGTTTTGTAGCTTTGTGACTTTGCAACATTCCTTTAATGTGTAGTGGGGATCAGCAACTCTTATTTTGTCTGTTTTATTCATTGCAGTAACTTTTCCTTTTAAGAAGGTGTACTGAAATATAGAAATTATATGAAGTGAAGTTACAGTCTCCCGCAATCTTGTGTCACTAGATCAGAAGCACAGTTTTTATTATCCAATTTGTTGGTAGTGCTGGTCTGTTTTGGACCAGCTGTTTTGATGTTAGAGGCAGAAGGGGCCGGTGAGACTCACAAGTGTTCGTCAGGACCATTAGGAGCATTTCTTTATAGCAAAGAAAAATTGAATTAGAAAAAGCTTGCTTACAAAGAAATGTGCAAAGCATCAATAAAATAACTGCTTGATTTTGGATAGGGGGAGGCCCCAAAGACTCCCTAAACATTAGTTGTCGAATGCAGTATCCTTGTATTGGAAATGGATTGGTGGAAATGCTCATCACAGTAGCATCAGGAAGGTAGGTGCCATACAAGGTGGACTGACTTCCATGAAGGTTTCCTATGACTGAGGGAAATGAAGTACTAGTGTCAGATTGCTGGACTCAGACAGTAGATATCCCAACATGCGTACTAGGAAAATAAGCTGTGTAGCAACATTGCAGAATCCTTCTACACTGTTCTGGGACTGGACCAGTCTTCATACAGGTAATACTACCTTAAGGATATATCAAGCTGTCCTCTCATTAATTTTGAACATGTTAACTCAGATTTTTAAGAAAATGCAGCATGTCTATGGGAAGAATAATCAGCCCCTCAGATAAATAACAGAGCAAGTTTACCTTTACATAGAAGATTCTTGAAACCAAATACTATTTGCTAGGCAGGAAGAATAGTTCAAAGGACTATATCAAGATGCTAGGACTGTCTGTATGAGACCAATATGTGACTTTAAGCTTCACAGATAGTACTTGCTTTGGCTGGACACAAGTTACATAGTTCAATTTCTGAGAACAGACTTCTTCAAATGCATGGATTTTTTTCTTATATTCACTGGTAATAAAAAATTATGCCTGTCACTATATATGCAAGTAATTTATGGATTGGTATAAAAATGTCATGTTGTGTGAGTGTTTGTAACTTCTAACTACTCAGTTATGGGTAGAAAACACAGAACTATGGTATTCACACTAATTACTGCTTTTGTGTTGTATCTGAGATAAACAATACAGGAATATTTGCAGAAGAGTGAAAAATGTGTAAATAAAGCAAAGAATGTGAACAGAAAGAAAGGTCACAGTATTTGAACTGTATCTGAATACAGTATGTGGATTGGGAATAAGTTGCACAGGGAGAAAAAGCAGATATGAAGGGAGGAAGGGAACTGAAAGTAGACAGTTTATTATCTGGCTCACACAGCCAGAAATCTGATTTTGCATTTGTTTGTTTATTTATTGAGTGTGTTTGTTTATTCTTACATTTCAGAATTATAAATGTCATTGTTCAATGACAAGATACTTAAAAATTGTGGGCAAAGTATTCTGATGCCTGTGGTAATTAATATTTTATATGGGATCCAGTCAATAGCTACACAGGTTTTTTTATAGATTCTGGGTGACAGTTGCTGTATTATTGGTGACATAGCTAGACCATGCTACATGAAATGCTACTGTTTAATATTAAAAACATGTTGTCATGGGTAGACAAATAAATATTAAGAAATGCAGTGATCAGTGAATCACTCCAGCGTGCGCTTCTTATGTATCAGTGGCTACCCAGTTGTTTTCCAAAGTGGAACCTTTAATTTTTAGATAAAGTTAGCATAAATGGAATGTCTTTCCCTCATTCTTTGGACTCATTGTCCAGTTATACCTTGTTCAAGTGTTTTAGGGATCAGTAAAGGACAGAGAGTGAAATATCCCCTTTATGCATAGAAGGGATGCCATCCAGGGGCCTTGACAGGCTTGAGAAGTGGGCTCATGTGAACCTTATGAAGTTCAACAAGGCTAAGTGCAAGTCCCTGCACCTGGGTCAGGGCAATCCCCAATACCAGTACAGATTGGGGGATAAATTGATTAAGAGCAGCCCTGCAGAGAAGGATTTGGGGATACCGATGGATGAAAAATTGGATATGAGCTGGCAACATGCCCTTGCAGCCCAGAAAGCCAAGCGTATCCTGGTCTGCATCAAAAGAAGCCTGGCCAGCAGGTCAAGGGAGGTGATTCTCCCCCTCTATTCCACTCTGGTGAGACCCTACTTGGAGTACTGCATCCAGCTCTGGAGTCCCCAGCACAAGGAAGACATGGACCAGAGTGGGTCCAGAGGAGGGCCACGAAAATTATCAGAAAGCTGGAACACCTCTCCCATGAGGAAATGCTGAGAGAGTTTGGGTTGTTCAGCCTGGAGAAGAGCAGGCTCTGGGGAGACCTTATTGTGGCCTTCCAATATAGAAAGGGGGCTTATAGGAAAGATGGAGAGAGACTTTTTACCAAGGCCTGTAGTGATAGGACAAGGGGCAATGGCTTTGAACTGAAAGAGGGTAGGTTCAGATTGGACATAAGGAACATACAATGGACATATGATGAGGATGGTGGTACACTGGAACAGATGGCCCAGAGAAGTTGTGGTTGCCCCATCCCTGGAAGTGTCCAAGGTCAGGTTGGATGGGGTTTTGGGCAACATGAGAAATGTCCCTGCCTATGGCATAGGGGGTGGACTAAACAATCTTTGAAGATCCCTCCCAATCCAAACCATTCTGTGATTCTGATTCTGTGATTCTAAGTATCCTTTCTTCCATGCACTCTACAAGTTTGGGCCTGTCATCATAGCACAGTTTTGAAGGGACTGCTCTTATTTTGATTCTTGTGGAATATATCATCCCAAAGTTAATTTGTAAGAAGGCTAGTCCAGGGCTTCTGCCATCTCTGCAACACATAAAAAGAAATAAGCTTTGCAGTGCAGGGATAACTTGCTGCAATCTAGAAAAGGGATGGTAAATGAGCTTCTTCTAAATGCTAAAGAGCAGCTGAGCCTTATGTATCTGTTGAAATCTATGGTGGATTTGTATTTAGCAAAATCAGGTCTTCTGCCTGCTATATATCCAGCAGTCTCTAGTGTAGCTAAATGCTCATATGCTTAACTTTAAATTAGCCCAAAGATGAGAGTGAAAAAAAATTCTATAAGACAAATTATTTATATATTTTGCTTTTCTGGCCAGTTTTGGCCACTAGCAGAGACACTGAACCAATGAGTTAGAGAGACCTTTGGTCTCACCTAGTATGGTCATACTGACGATTCTTGAGAACTACAGCCTCAATTCAGATTCTCTAGCATGTTTCTGAGGAGCAGTGTCTGCTTGGTGCTGAACGTAGCCTTCATGGTACAAACCAGTCATTCTTGAAGTCGCTATGTGTGAAGCAAAACGCATCCTAATATGATGCTGTAGTCCACACATGACACGCAGGATGACCATCCAGTGGAATGATAAATTAGTCCTCCTTTAAGAGAATAGGGAAATGCATCTCCCAAATCGTTACCGGAGAACAATAGCACCGTGTAGTGACATAAAGCGCATGGGATCACATCACAGTGATCTGCTGGTTGCCGTGGTGACGGGAGTGGGCCCGCAAAGCCAGCCGCCCGGCTGCTGAATTGGAAGGGATAAGAAAAACACAGCCCACTTCCCATGTGAAATGAATTACAAGAATAAGCAAAGGAAGAAAAGAAAATTGTCAACCCTTAATCAAATGTTCTTGTATTTTTAGAAAGGGTTTGAAGAAAATGGAGGCCATCTCCGCTTACCTCTTGGGCTTCAGGGACCTGGCTAGTAATATCTCTGTACATACCAGGGAAATAAATCACAACAGTTTGTATAAGAAATATCACATGTAACAGAAATCTCATCTGTGTACAGTGGGAGATGACAATACCTATTCAATCCTGCTATTTGTTGTGCCTGCCTTAGCAAACAAAATCTGTAGGAATACAGTAAAATAGGTGTCAACATAATGACTGTATTTAGCAGGCAAGCTTGACTGCGTATTTTCCCCGCACCCTTTTAATTTTCACCTAGAGAAAGTTAGTATATTCCAGTTCCTTATTTGCTTACAAGCTCTTTTACCTTTTACCCTTGCTTCACCACTACAGATCAAAAGCAGCATGGTGGAACATGAAACGCATTTAAACATAGCAAATCAGTAACACATAGAAAGCACCATTCATTTTCCAGTATTTCTAATTTTTGGGAGCTGCTTCATATTTTATTATATTTAGTAATACATTATTAAACAAAACAGCAAGTTCAGTTGACCTAACAGCCTCCAATTACTAGCAGCTTGGTCCTGAAAATGGTTTGGGCACCTGAAAGTTAGGCAGTGCCTTCATTTTACAGTGCACGGAGTGGACTCCAAACAGCCAGGTGAGGCCTCCAAGACCGTATTAAAAATGCAGTTAGCTGCAGAAATGGTGAGCATCGCCACGCTTGACTTTACAGTTCCTGTCTCTGGGAGTGGGATGCCTACAATTGAATTAGGCACACAAGACCCTGCATAAGTTAATAGAAAGAGAAAGGTGCTTAAGAAAGGGGTTTGCAATGCCAAGCAGAGGAAGCCAGTAGGGTACTCCAAAGCAGGAGTTATATCTGAAAGTTTTGCCTCCCTTTGTAGCCCTGCATTAGACACCATTTGGAGGATGGATTTCCCATGCTGCTCCCTGGATCTTGACATCCAAGTCGTCCCTTCGGATGAGGACACCTGGCTCACTGTTTTCTTTCAAATTACAGTATGCACCAGAAGCATGAGTCTGTAGCTCAGAAGTTAGGATACTTGGTTGAAAGAAATAGAAAGTCCTGAATTTTTAGCTTTTTCTCTGCTTTTTATATTTGGCAGTCACTGGATGTAAACCAGAAACATTTCTAGCAACAGCACAAGAAGATTGATTTACCACAGCCAGGTGTCACTGATCTGAAGGATAATATTCCTTTCTGGCTTACTGACTAAACTTCACAGCAATTTAGTTTCAGCAGGACCAGTGAACAATTCCTCCTCAATCCCAGAATGCCCCTTCCTATCAGTTGTTGCATAGCTTCCTCTCTTTTTAGGAAATTCGAGTTTGAGAAAGACACGTAAATCTGATCTCCTGCCTTCTGCATGAATCCTCTAATGGCTGGGCTGTGCCAAGAAAGAAAGATAAAGCAATTCTTCCTCCTCCCATCACGTTAGTAAGAAAGAGCAGCTGCTGATTCACACCATGCTCCTGTGTTTCTGCCTTGGGCATGCTCTGAGATTTCCTACCAGATCAAGCTCTGATGGCATCTAAGAGGAGGACCTACTTTCTAGACTCAGTCAAAGGTCTGATGTGGTTTCCAAGCTGCTCCGTCTGCTCAGAACGGAGAGCTTGAACAGCAGGCAGCCCAAAGGTAAATCTGCCGGTGTGAGCAGGATTCAGAGATGAACCAGTGCTTCCAAGACGTCAGTCGTAACTTTAGGGCGTAAGTGTGTGAAGGCTTAAGTAATTTTTTGAGCGTGTGTTTTCCTTGCTGCTGTTTCACAGACCCTTTCTGTGAATAACCTATTTTTAAGACATGGATCCTGCCCAGAATTTTACAGTCAAAGTCTTTTGACTCTGTGTTTTGTACTGTCCAGGCTGATTTGGGTGGCTCACATTTTAAACAACATGATGAGGGTTGATAAAGATGTGAGGAAGGAAATGCTTCTGCGAGACATTCTGGGAGGTGAACAGAGTTTTTATATTTATTACAAAAACACCAGTGTTAGTTCCAAGGTTAAACAGAACTCCATGTTATATGCAGAGCAGGTATTCAGCATTTTTGTTATGTCTGAAAATACCATGTTTACCCCTTCCTGCACTCCCCAAACTTCCACACTTATTGGAGAAAGGAATATTTTTCTGAGAATTTAGAAGTCTGTTAATTAGCTCACACTAATATTGATTTTAAAGTGGATCCTTTGAGAAATTTAGCATCTAAGTTAAATAGCATTTATCTCAAGCAATCTGAATAACGGTACAATATAGACTGTCTGGAAATTTCATTACTCAAATGAAATGAAATTATCTTCACAATATACATTCAAGACATTAAGATGTAATTTAGGTAAGTATTAATAATTATTTTATTGAATTGTTATGACTAAATAGGCAGACAGAGTTGGGTCAACAGCGTTAGTAATTAAACGGGCTAAGTGTGACATCAGAGGTAATTTTTTCAATTGCCACCTTATCCGTTCAGCTAATTTGCATGTGACAATTGTGTTGGTTATAATGAATCAGTGCTACAAGGAAGAGGGGATAAAAATAGTAGAAATTCTTCCTACAAGGATCCTTGTCCCAGCTATCATTATTGTTTAATTATCACTATACTTCAATTAACTATCACTGTTGTGTGAAAGGTCTGTGACTATATCTTCATTTGAATATCAATATCTGAAAAGCTTTTGATGGCACTGGTTACTTCAGGTTCACTTCTGGAAGAACTGAATGTGAACCAGAGAGAGATCTTTAAAACATAGGTGTGGGGCTAGGGGTCTGTTGGGACTCCTTTTTAAACTGACTCTACTTACATCACCTTCTATCTTTATGCATAGTTTGTAAATTAGGGCTCTGAATTGCTGTCACCTCACTCTTATCTATGAGTGAAATGGCCTTTTGTAGTTAACATTTCAATAGTAGTTTATTATTACTTTCTGACAAAATGACAGTAATATGGAAAATTTTCTTCCAGGTTTTTTTTGGGGGTTTTTTTGGGTTTTTAAATGCTAAGAAAGTCATAAATGTAAAGACTGACAATAGAGCAAGGTGAGAATCGAGAATGAGTATCAGTATCAGTAGTTTAAAAGCAAAATAATTTTGGAAGAACATTATAAAATGATTATTTTGCAACATGCTCGGTCCTTTCTTCCTAACATATTTTATAATCAGTCTCTTCCCCAAGGCAAAATTTCATGCTTCTGCAGGGGATTTTTCTAACATAGTCTCGTCAGGTTTTTAGGTGAAATAACAATTTCTGCAGTATCTCCAGGAATCTGATAAATCTTTCTGACCTTAAAGTACAAGTTAAGCATTTCACTCAATAATCATTCTTACAGATCTTGTTTTCATGTTAACAGTGGCAATACTAGTGAGAGGCAACCTTTTCACTCATACTGAAGCTTGCTTAATTCTGGTCGTTTGCCAGTTCTTGTTTGGAAATGAAATGTGTGACACATTGCCTGAAATTTTTGCACTAATAAGAAGCAGTTTTCATTATTGAAAACTACATTTTTCTAGTCATTTCTTGCAAGTCTCTAAGAAATAAACTTTTACATTGTGGAAAAGCTATGTGGTGATGAAAATTTGTAAACCTTCTGGCGTATGGTTTAGACAATGAAAAAGAAAAGTCATGGTTATTCAATGACCATTTTGTGAGATGTCTTTAATTTGTTCCCAGCCAGAGGACACTTCAGATGTCAACTATTTCAGGGGGATGCAGTTTGGAAGGATGTTAGGATTAGGTGGGTGAGAAGCAAAGCAATTCGGAATGAAGAGGGGGATGTTTTAAGTGAGCCGTTGAGGATATGCTTCATTGCAGTCCTTGTTCSCATTGGTACCAGATGCCTGCTCCCTTCCTTCCCAGTTATGCATTTGGGGTGGAAGGGGTAAGGAACGATAGAGCTCTTTGATGCTGTTGGTCTCAGTTTTCTATCTCTGACTTCAGTCTCCAAGCAGGTATAATGGAAGAACATTCCCATCTGCCCCTGCCCTGCTCCCACCTCTCTTATCTGAGCGGCAGGAATGATGGTACCCTGAGATACCCCATCTAACTGTACCACCACCCAAATTCTCTTTTTTCCTTTCTGTGCCAAGTCAGATTTCCAAGCAACCCTGAAAACCCGAGTATGAGGCCTGTTGCCCCAACTCCATTCAGATCTCCTCAGCTGTGCTCCTGCAGGGTCAGGTCTCAGTCAGCCAGGGTGAGATTCAGTGCAAATACAAAATGTTGATGGTGCAGCAGCTTACTACGTGGGTGGCTGGGAGAGGGCAAAAGAGAGCATATAGTGCTCCCCAAGCAACAAGTGTAATGCAACCACCAGTGCCACCCCATCAATACTGTATTTACCTCACAAGTCATCCTTCTCTTACCCACACCAACCCTGCTCTTGGGCAGACGCATTTCCAGTACACCAAAAGCATAAAAAGGTTACCAGAAGTTGTTGCCACTTCCAGTAACGCTTGGCATCTCCAGTTGAACTTGATCTCAATAATGGCTGCTCAGCAAATGAATTCAGCTCAGCCTGGTGGGTAGCAGCTCTTACGCAGCTTTAGGCACCGGATTCACTACTTTTCCTTCTCTAGCTGACATAGTTGAGCACAGAAAAATCTGGGTTAGTTGGTATTGCCAGCCTATAGCCAGAAATCTCAGAAATCTTCTGTTTCTTACATAACAATCATTTCTGTTGTAAAAGAGAAAAAAAGCTTCAAATGCAAAATTAATTTTTTCTTTCTCTTTTTTTCAGTCACTTTTTACTCAGTTTACATAAAATTATGCATATGCATTTACCTTCCCATTGAGGTTTTTTTTCCAGAACTTTGATTGCAATGAAAATCTATGAATCCTCTCTCCAACCTTTATAAGCCTTTCAATCTATTAGCCAATGTGAAGAGCAAGAATAAGACCAAAAAGCATATGCAGGTGGTTTGTTCCCCACACTCCCTCTCTTCCAACTTCAGTGGTTGAGTTTTCAGATAAGTCTAGTGATATATCTTCCAGCTGTTTTAAAGCTTCTGTACCATTTTTATTTTACTTAGGTGACAGAACCAGACACTGGAATTTTTCACTATAGGTCTCATGCACAGGAAAGATATGAAGAAAGATTAAAAACATAGGTACAAAAGGGGGGCAATGAGAAACATACAGTTATGCCTTCCATTCTAATATGTTCTTCTAATCGCCATATTTTATTATCTTCAGGGACAAATCTTCAAAGTGCTTTTGTTCCTGCAGGATGTAGAATGCGTATTGGTCTTTTTTTTTTTTTTTTTAAGAATCTTGAAAGTTGTTCTCTTTTGATAGTAAATGAAGCTGTCTACAAGTTTATAAATCTTTTGCTTTGATTGGATTTTAGAGGTTCTTTGAGCTGTTTAATGTATTAAAATTAGGCTATTTTTAACATAGAGAGTAATTTTTTTGCTATAAATCTGACATATTTCAGATTAAATTATTTTCTAAAGATTCTGTATATGTATATCTGTACTTACATACATTTGGAATCTGGTATAAAGGTCTAACCCAGCATTTTTGAGAGAGGCTATATTAACTTCAGGTGGAGAGTGCCAGAGGTGATTTTTTGTGGAACAACCCAAATAATGCCAGTAAAATCTTTATCCCATAATGTACCATTATGTATTTTGTTCTGAACTTATTTCTAGGAACTATCTCAGATTTTGGCAAAATTGCTGGGTTTTTTAAATGGTGGTGTTTTTCATATGCCTCCAGTCTCCCACATGCAGTCATTTTTGCTTCCTTCTTGAGCCCAACTGTTCTGTGAAACTACTGCCTTCTTACTCAAGAGATTGGCTTGGCTTCCTGTATGTGCTTACAGGGAAAAAGATGCTATTCGTGAGAGTTGTGCAGGACCACAAATCCCGGGATAGGGCCAGCTACACTCTTTCCTAACTGGAACTTCAGAACCAGAATCTTTCTCATTCATCTATCTCTTATGCATTAACAAGACAGGAACTTCAACAGTGTGAGATGAAGTGAATGAGATCTGAATCTGTCCTAGTATAAGCAATTTTGTTATATTCTTACTGATTTAATTCCGAGAAGTAAGTTTTCCTTCCAACTAAGTTTTGCTATAAACTTAAGAAACTACAGTATCACAAAGCCTCTTATGTTTTTATTACATAATAAAAGCATAATAACCCCAGTAGAGATTGCTGTCCCGTATTTCCTGTTATAAGAACCTGTTCTGTATATAAGCATATCAAAGTTAAATCTTTGGACTCAAATTCTCTAGATGTCTACCAAAATAATTTCTTTTTGGTGAATGTTTCAGCTAACATAGCTCAGCTATTTTTAAGGCTGAAATAATGTTGAAAAGACATTCTTGCATTAATATTAATTTTAATTACATTTACCATGTCATCTCTGTAAAGTTAATTGAGGTTAAATTTGGCCCAGCTTATAATAAATGTGTGCATGGCAGCTAAGAGCAGGGAGAAAATTTCTCCTCTTGTCTCTGATCTGCTGCAGAAGGAGGTGAGGTTTTCCTCACTCTCAACGTAGGAGCCTATGGAAAGAGACTGGAGGAGCGCAAGAAAAGGAATCAGGTAAAAAAAACATCAGGGAATGGGGTTAAGGGGAGAATGGGAGCAGACACCAGGAAGATAGGAATAAGGGGGACTGTTTCTTCCTCTTTACAGGCATGTCTGCAAAGCAGACTGCAGCTTTCTACTACTATCAGTTTACTCTTCAATGTTAAGCAATAGTGGGTATATACTGAGTATCTGAAGTTTCCTGGTTTGCTCTTGTGGAAGGGTGAAGAGCTGGTTTAGCTCCATGGCAGGGGACAATGAAGTCTGTTTTACAGGAGGGATGAGTGTCCGCTACTGTTGACACTGATGGTAACACACAGGAAAAGCTGCAAAACCTGAGCACACTGTCCCCTTCTCAGACAGGAGACAAAGATGCCAAATGAATTCCAGGCTTTCCTCAGTTTTAAATATTTGATTTTGTAACTTTGACATACTTTAAACATATATATAATACCAACTGCAAAGAAACAAGATATATGAACTAATATATAAGGAAAAAAAAATAGTAAAGAGTTAATAAAATAATGCTGCCTCTGCTATGCAGCAACTTTGTGCAAATAGACAGGGTTTTTCCTGTGCCGAAGTGTTAGTTGAATTGAAATATTTGCAATATTTGAAGCTGGATGCCAAGGTTACTGACATCAGTAAACAGTGTGTAGTAGCTCAGTGATGAGTATACTGTGATTGTGTGTAAACATCATGCAGTGATGAAAGGTGAAATCTGAAAAACAGTGAAATGAAGTGAAAGCAATAGCTGTAAACAATATAGCTGCATTTATTAAAATGAACGAAAATGTATAGTCTTTGTTTTGGACTGGGTCCTCAGTTGGCTCAGTTTGCTTAAATCCATTTATGCTAGCCATTTCCAGCAGCTGAAGAATCCAGCCCAAAATGCAGGGTTTTTTTTCGCCTGTTCTTCCTCTAAGTTTACAGCCTCCTTTAGGTTATTTACAGGAGAAAGGAAGAAAGGGGAAATTATATTTTGTATGTGTTTACCAGGGAGATGAAGGGGGTATTAACCCCACCTCATCACTATCACTATTTGCACAGTCTGTGCTGCATGCACTCTTACACCATGTGAGCTACTTAAACCGGCGTGATTGCACAGCTTCTGCCTTTAGAGCAGCTCTCTGCCTGCCCCTGTTCTGAATGCTGCACAGAAATTCTTTCAGGATGTGATTTGCAGACTTGTAGTCTTAAATCATACCACTTACTATGAAATATAATTTTAAATGTAATAGCTTTGCAAAGTTTCCATGATTGCCTTAAAAAGACCTCCCCTAAATTTTGCAGGATACTCTGCAGAGTAGCTCTTGAGAGTCCTCAAGAGTACATCTGTAAACTAATCAGTCCATCTGAAAAGAGTGAAGATTTAGCAGCTGAACAGGGTGAAGTATTGCTTATTCCAGTGTGCTTTTTGAAAGAAAGCTATGTTGCTGTGGGACAGGAGATTTGATATTCAGAAAGAATTCATATCCATTATTAAGCCCTGATTCAGCAAAGTATTTAAGCATGTTCTGTTATGCACCTATTAGCTTTTCATTTTGCTCCTGCTTAAGAGCTCTAATGAGTCTGAAGGAGCAAGCCAAATGGAAAGGTGGAGATTAAGTTTTTCATGGATTTGCTCACGTAAAGCCTATTTCATGATGATGCTAAATGAGTACAACTAATAAGAATTCTTGCTTCTAGCAAATTAGTGTCATGAGACTGCAATSGGGTAAGAGTTCAAGACAGGTCATATGTTTTGCAGCTTTTGCTCACAACTGTAATAGAAGCTTTTTAAAAATAATAATAAAAAAAAAGCTGAGTTTTTTTCTGAAATGAGGTAGTCTAAAAAAGCAATACAAGATTGCCAGCCTACCTTGAACCATCTTGATTTAATCCCTGGTGGCAATTCCCTTTTTAAGCTACTGTTGTGCCTCCTGTGATTCCCAATAGTTACTGCCAGCTAATCAAGTACCTTACCCTTCAAATGCTGAACTTACTATCTAGGTGGTGTCAGACTCCTTCAATTTAGGAGTCGTATTATCCTGTTTGTGTTGCTATAGGTCCTCTCCTATGGGTAGCAACTCCAAAGAATAGAGGCTTGAATTGTGGAGGCTTATTTTATGGACTTTTGTGGGCATTTATTTTGTGTATTGTTTGAACAGATGGTCTTTTTCAGCTGTTTGCGTGTTAGGAGTTATTTGACCTGCCTGCAAGCAGGGAGGTAAGAGCAGTGATGGATAAAGTTAGGACTGCACTGGTACAGCTAAATTCGGGGGGGGACACTGTATGGGGTTTGTTGATACCACTCCCCCTCTTTGGTTTCTTCACCATTTTATTAAGAAGGAACTAAACAATTTTATCTGCTCATCTTATTCTGTGCTAAGTCTGGAGAAAAATGAACATCATATATAGCTGGGTGAGGTAGGAGGGGAATGAAAAAATGAAGTTTCTGAACATTTCTCTAGTCATGTCCTTGGTTTCAATCAAATGAAAGAAGGTTCACATCTGGTACTTGGCTTGAGTGAGAGCTACAATTTCTCCACTGGCAGTGCTGCCAGCAGTATAGTAATTGTCCATGAGTTCACGCGCCTTCCACCATATTTTGTCATTGTGAAAACAAATGCAATCATCATTAATTTATGATTCTTGTCAGATACTATAAGTTGAGCAAAATGTTCTCTTTTAAATGCAACAGAAGGGCTTGTTTCAGGCTATTGAAGGCATCTGATATTTTTTCATTTTTATTCTACCTTTTTCCCATTTTTAGGGAAGCAATGTCATGGAGGACCAGGATCTCTTGGAAATAGGAATCCTTAACTCTGGACATAGACAGAGAATACTCCAAGCAATCCAGCTTCTCCCAAAGGTATAGTTTCTGTTATTATCCAAGCAAGGGAACTAACAGCTACAGCTTTCACGTTATTTAAAACACTTTTTTTGAATGGAGATAAACATAACTCTCCACCGTTTTTGTAGATGTGTTTTTTGCATATGCAACTGTGGCATAACGTAATGTCATTGCATTGGACTCACTTTGTGTAGATGTAATTGACAAACAAACCAAAGGAGAGTAAAATCTGTAGTTTGAAGTGATGGCTGTTTAGAATTTATTTTAATTATTTTTGGCTTTTCAATCTGTTTGTAGACTGTCATTACACATGTGTAAATAAGGCTGTCAATGAATCCCAGACGTTTGTCTTTACATAGCAGTTGGCCTGCAAATACTTTGCCCCTTATATAAGTATTCTTAAAAGCCTTGGATGAAACATTGTTTTCCTAATACCTGCCTTTCATGTAAGATACGGAGACTTCCTGCAGGCTTCGTATTTGATTTGCTGCTGTGTACGTGAATTTTGCTTCTCAGCTGTGGACAGAATAACCTGCAGTGATTTTTCCAATCATTTTTGGTGCTAGCTGATTTAAACTATAGATTTTAAAACCAGTGATAGAAAGGGGTTGTTCTTATATTTTGCATACCAGAATATATCAGTGGCGGCTTCTACTAGCATTCCAAACAAGAGAGATAGTAGGCCTAGCATGAAAACTTACTATTTGATTTTGGAAACCTGTATGAGAGAACGAATGAAGAGAAGTAGACACCAGTAGGGCTCAGAAGGCTGCCACATGTGATGCAGATACTTAGTGCAAGATCCTAGGGCAGGAATAAAACCTAGTGTAAAGTGCGTGGAGTATTCTGGGAGCAGCCTGTGTAGAATAATTGAGGTAAATAAAGATTAGTCTAATCGTAGTTTGATAATACTGGAGAATGAGAAGAGTTGTTAAAGGACTTTTCAGTCTAGAGCATAAGGCTGACATTGCTGGAAGAGGCTTTTTGATGCATCGTGGCTTAGTGGATGGATCACCTCTAAAAGAGAATAAGGGTTTCTTTTATATGGGAAAAATTAGAAGTTGTGAACAATTTCTGTATCTGGATGTGTTAGTCAATCTATATATACTATGATATGAGTCTGTGCACCGAAACACCAAAGATTATTAAAGACAATAATATTCCACATACCATATTAGACAAGTGAGATAACTAGTACAAGTAGTAGGGTATATAAAAGTAGCATTTGATGAATTACAATAGATATTTAAGGTTTAACTATGAATTTATGAATTTTTCAGCAATGCTATCATTCAAACAAAATTTTGTAATCTTAATCCCTGCTCTTAGCTGATGAAATATTTTTTCTGTTTTTCATACTTCTTAGAGAGATCAGCTTTCCTGTATTCTTGTTTAAATTTTTCAAAATTAATGAATGGATTGTTAATATATCATGATTTTAGTGCTATCTGCACTCAGTAACTGGTGTTTATGAAAACATTATTAATAATATCTGCTTTTGGAGAGTATACTAATGCTGAGACCAGCTTCTGTCATAAAACTCCAACTGAGGTCTTTTTAAAATGTGCTTAGTGTAAGAAAGGAGGACAGAATCAAGATCTAGAGATACTCTTGAAACCAGCTGAGAACAAGATGGTTATGCAGTTACTTGGAAGAATCAACATCTTCTGAACCAAAGATAATTAACATAGAATGGCTTGAAGCATGGGCTGAAGAACAGTGAGGTAGTCTTTAGCAGCTTCCCTATTGAGCTAGAAAAAACAGTCCTTAAAGACCACATTTTTAATATGTCTTTGATGCAAAAATGTTACACCAAAACAAAGGCAGTCGAAAGCTGAAGCTGTGCATCACATTCCTTCACTTAAATGACTCAGCAATGCAAGAGAGCTTACATAGCAAAAATGCATAATTTCCTATTCAAAACAGAGTTCTCTTGAGGGCACAACTGTTGGAATAGTTATGGGGCCCGAAAATTGGGGTCATGGTAAGTATTATCTAATGTAACCCACCCTTGCTGTATTCACAACAGCTTGCTGAAGATCTAAAAATCTTTCACATCCTGCAAGGAACCGTATATCTATTTCTGTATATCTGTTTGTTTGTTGGTAAGTTCGGCTCTGTCATCATGCATTCAAAATAGTGCATACCGTCTAAATATTTTAAGATCTCAAACCATAATTGAAGTCTCACTAATTTGAATCTCATTAGATAAAAATTCTTTTAGTTTGTTTGTTTTGAACATGTACCTCTTTTCTGTTCCTCATTTAATTTAAAACTTGATGACTCCTTGTGTTTTAGTACTTAATAACATTGCTGATGATGTTATTTTTAGTTTTGCTATTAATGTTTCCTGAATTGTGATACTTTTTAACTCAGATTTTGAGGTGGAAGTTAAGTGCTTTAAAAAACATCTATGGAACAGGACTTCCTTAGAGCTGTATACTCAGGCAGTGTTGAATAAGCTTAGAGGGTAAAAATCAAGCAACAAATCTATTGTCAAGGTTTTAAAATACTCTTTTTTTAAAGCTCTTTTCTTTATTCACATCAATAGTCATCTCTGCAGTCTGGAAATGCAACAGGCATTTAGTGGCTGAAAAGAAAGACACTCTTTTTTTACTCATAATTGCCGGCTTCCTGAAGAGTGATGAATTTCTATATTTCAAACACCAGCAGCCTGTTTAGGAACCACTTTCTAGAGCCTGAAGTAGTTTTAAATGGGAAAAAAACCCTCATATATCTGTCCAAATATAGATTAATTAATCATTGTAGTTTCTTATGCAGTGTTTAACCAGTATAAAAAGGTATGTTTACCCAGATTTCTCAAAATATTTTTCCCTGATGATTCTGTATTTGAGGAGAACATTTCATAAGAGGGTAAACTGGTATGTTTGTAAGAGAAGAGACAGGCAGAGTTGAAATCTTTCAGTTAGATTTCTGCTTTTCAAAATACCCTTTATTTTTGTTGGATTAATGCTAGTAGCCCAAATTCTCGTCTCACACTAATGTAATTTAAGTTATTCAAGTTTCACATTAATATTAACTAGAGCGCTTTATGGCTTATAATTTTTAGATAAGGTTAAGGCACTCCAGTAGAAATATCATTTGTAAAGTTAATTCTTGAAATGGAAATATTTTATACATGACATCAATCTTAGAGCAAATTTTGTAGCAGAGTTTGATATTGCATTTAAGATTTTTTTGTGTGAAAAGAATGAAATCAATAAATGTTTGGAGAGGATTTTATATATTTTATTAAAAGGAAGTTCAGACATGTCGAGAGGTAGAGACAATGTCTAAAAAGATACTGAAGTTGCAAGTACAAGGACTTCAGATAAAAAATTAATACTGAGGAAAGAATTGTGTGCAGGATATGCTTAACTGACTAAGAAAATAATAGCAGTCATGACGTAACATTTTGGCCACACTGAAGTGACATAGGAAACCTAAGGAGCATTGCCAAGTTATTTCGGCATCCAAAACCTATGTGCAAGTGACTTCTCAATGGGTTCTTCAAAAGCTAAAATGTTTTTGAAAATAAGAATTATCCTAGCTCATCTGAGAACTTAGATAAGAAAAAGGATTGGTTTTGTGTGGGATGCTCAGTGTATGGCTTCTTCTCCCAGCACATAATGGGAACACATTCTCTCATTTGACAGATGGAAGAAAGATGAAAGCAGCTTTCTCCTGGCTTCAGAGCTATTCTTAAAGTATACAGCTTGTTCCTTCCTGCATGGAGAGGTCTCAGCACAAAGTAGGTTTGGGAATCTTGTAGCAGTGGTGTGCAGGCAGCCAGCCTCTTTCCTGGGTGCTTTGCAGAACCAGACGAGAAGTAGGATATGAGCAGGCTGTGAGCACATGCTCTCTGTGAGTAGTGTTATATGAGCAGTAAAGCTGTGCTTCCAAAAAGTGCTGGATCTATTATTACTCATATGTAACACTTTTTTGTGCAAACACAGTAACTCTGGCATTTAGGAAAACAGAACTACTGTGCATGTGCACATTAATTATGCTGTGTATGTAACAGAGAAAGACCACGTCATGTTTGCTATTGCTATATTGCTATTGGCTTAGACACCCCAGAGCTTAGCAAGCTGATTTGAATCCTGGTGTTTAATTCTCTCTCATTCAGCACAGATATTAGATACATCATTCCAACTTCCATTCCTAAAGACAGTGTCCAAACTAGGAGATGCTGCAAAATGGGTATCATAACGTTTATGACCCTTTCTGGCTATGACTCCATGGTTCTGGTCTGCTGGAAGTGAAGATGAAAAACAGAATTCAAAGGAAATGCTTTCTACCCTGCTGTTTCTCCTCCTTCTAATGTCTCTGGGAATTACTTTCCTGACTTGGAAGGAGGCCGTTCACCTGCTCATTGCACTGCTTCTAAGACCTTTAACCATAAAGACAGAAAAAAGTGTTAGAATCTAGCATAACACATGAACTTTTCAACTCTGAAACACAAAGGCATAGTCTACATTATTTAAGTAATGCAGCACAATAGGAATGGATCAGTAAAACAAGGCAGTTAGATACATCCATGCTATAGTTGAGTGTTTACTTCAGACTAGCTTTAGACTGGTCTCATAGATCAAATGTCCCCTCCATGCATGTGCTTCAAAACTGTCTGATAAAAGCAGTCTCACAAACAGTTTCCTTCTTAACTGAGCCTATCAGTGAGCCACTCTGGACATGACATGCTGTCATTTATCTGTATCATGGAGGTAACAGTAGCATGTCACTGGTCCTGCCACCATTGCTCATACAGTAAGTCTTATTTCTCTTCCTGCTTCTTTTATACTTTCTTATTTGTGGTTGACTCCGTAATGCCTACTGCCTGCTCTGAGAATAGTCAGCAGGCAAGGAAATATCCTATAAGAGAGGCAGCGCTATTTTCTTTCTATGGCAACTAGACTAGAATGACAACCTGAATGAGCTGAGTTTCCGCACTTCCTTTTGTCCAAGAAAAAAGACACGGACAATTGCTTTCTGGGAGTATTTGCTGGTGTGGCTTTTCTGCCCCACACCTTCACCCTTCATGTATTCATGAGCTGCATAAGGGCCACTGATGGGATCCACATTCCCATCTGCAACCTGTCCACAGGCAGCTATAAACCACAAAGACTACCACTCAGTTGTCCCACACCTTCACTCATTGAGGCGTATTTATGAACGTATTTTCAGGTCATCAAAAGGACTTCCAATATCCATATGGTCCATAATTCCAACGCTGGATTCAGAGGGAATGCTAGCATCTTCTCTATGGGCAGCAATAGTGTTAGCATCATCTGGATACTGCCTCCCTCATGGGAAATGCTATGCACCCTCTACATCACCAGGTCATGAGACCATACATATCCAGCAATGGAGCAAGTACCCAGTTTAACTGTAACTCAGTCACATGCTGTTTGAAAGGACACTATGGCTTTCGCCATCTGCCTGCAATATAGCAGGCTGCATGACAGACTGGACACAAAATTGTTTCCCAAACTATAGGTCTGGGCTGTGTTCTGCATAGCCCCTGCAAGGACACAGTTAAGTCTTTTTAACTTTTTAACAGACTGAAACAGCAAAGATCAGTTTCTTCAACACCCATAAGCATGGGCCTCTGTTCTCTTTGACTCTTCTCAGGGCGTCAAGGATGGCGCTTGTCTCCAGGCCGTTGCACCTTCCCAGATGAAGGGAAGACCGACCAGGAGTGGCTGGAGTAAGACAAGGAAAATGTGATTAACTGAATGTCTTTTGCAGTGTTTCAAATGTAATGGGAAGATTACGAAGAAATGGATCTCTGTCTCCTTATGTCATTGAATTTCTATCCCCGCTCCCACCTCCACACAAAGGGAGTGGAGATGTCTTCGTGACCTCTGAGGCTTATTTGCTTCACCCTTTCACTCCTCAATGGCACTGGGTTGATAGATATGTTTATTCTGCCTACTGGTGTGTGGCTGTTAACTTTTGTCTCCAGTGCCATCTGGAAACTATGGAGGCCATTTCACTATAAAAAAATTCCAGTTGGAGCTGCTAGAAGATGGTTGGTGAGGTGGGAGGAATGAAAGGCTAACAAGGCCTATGTAAGTGACTGCCATGACTTGGGGAGTGAGGAGGACTAAGACTTGAAGACAGGTAGAGATTCAGGGCTGACTAGGTCAGAGGGTACTTTTCTGTGTTGCCTCTCACCAAGAAACCTTTCTCTATGTCCTCCTCTCCCTCTTCCAGTGAGATAAGAGCTTTTGTCCCATCCCCTCCCACTTTTCATCTATCAAAAGAAATGATTCATCTCCCCTGTGCCTATGCCTTTGGTTGAAACACTCCATTCAGAGAATGACTCTCCCCTTTCAGTCTTATGGTGGGCTGTTAGTTCATTGTATTCAAGGCACTGTGCCCCAGAGGGTCCCCAGCTGTACCTCTTCAGTCTCAGAAGTGATCTCTGCCTGCACAGCATTCCGTGGCCAAGTTCTCTGTAGCTGTCTCACACGCAGACGTTCAAAGGTCTTCAGAGAGGCACCAAGGTGGCCTCCAGAGGTGCCATGAACAGCCCACGGCTCACAATCTCTGCTGCCCAGCCTCAGAGAACACACTTGCTAGGAAGACATCCAGCTTTAAACAAAAGCTGAAAATCATAGTGACTAATGACACAAACATTTTCCTGAGGGCTGGCACAGACAATGACAGAAACTGGTCATTGTGGCCTAACAAAACAGGAAGGAGTAGCACTTGCAGTTGTGGGAAGAACAGAAGATGTTCCAGCAGTCACCACAGTCTGTTGCAACTTGAACACCTAGAAAGGGTCTGCGAGAATGGGATACATAAGAGTGCCTATCCATGGAAGCAGCATTTCTTCCTCAGGATTGGCCCTGCCTCCTTCTTCATCTGTCTCTGGTTGCTTCTGCAACTGGCCCACTGGTCACTGCACTGAAGCATAGTTAGACACCTCTGGACTCCTCACAGCAGTCATGAGGTCAGCAGCCTCCTGATACTGACACCAGGTTATCCTGCTAATAGGAAGCTTTCAACTTTCTTACAGCACAGGCTGATGAACAGCATCATTTCCTCGGGGCTCTAGTTAGCACCCGGTGGGATCTTCTGTGAAGCTGAGGAGATTGATAGGTTTTCTGACCATCACAAAACATAGTATTAGTAGAAGGTGGTTGATAATAAAATCATTATAGAAGCAACAAGAAACTCAGCCAACAGTTCTGATCTAGAAAACAAAAAGTGAGGCAATTAACTAAATCAGAAAAAGCATCAAGGAAGGAAATGATATGAGTCATGAAGAGTTAAAGTCAGTTGACAGCAAATACAAAGGTATACCTCCACCATTTGGTCCATGTGTGCATGTGTGTTTTCTCCCATTGAATGTGGTAAGGTTGTCAACCACTTGATTAAGATCTTTGTGTCTCTATTAGGGGTTGAAATGTGCTTGGTGCATGACTGGTGCTGATCTTCTGGTTTACTTTCCTCCAAAAAGAAAGCTGGATAGTGCGTACCCAGACTATTCTGCAAAGCAAACAAATGCAAATACTTTTAAATCATACTGTGCCACCAAACCATAGTACTGTTGGGCCAAAAAGATCACTTTATCCCTGAGTGGGATAAAAAACTAAAGGTGCAGTTGATAGCATGTTATCTAAAGTAAAACAGACAGAGCTACTTAGGATCCAGCAAAGGATGGAAGTTTGACTTCAGAGATGCCAGTCTGTGCTAATATCCAGTTTTTGAAAGCATGCCTGTAAAGCTCTAGCTCTATGCACTGAAGTACCAACACATATCCACAGGGCTGCTTTTAGAAATTATACTCATAGAAACTCTTGAGATCAAAGGCCATAGCTTCCACTTAGTCCACAAATTCCAGACTTAGGTCTTCTTAAGATTACCTTAAATGCAATTTAAATGTCCTGAACCATTGCATACATCATCCTCACTAATACTGAATAAGACCTGTTCTTCCCTTGTCACAGACATTGTATCTGATGAAGAACTAGGAGGTCTTTTCAGTCTTCTGGATGTGGATCTGTTTAAATTTTTCCAGAAAAAAAAAAATGGTTGTGTGCATCTATTTTCCTTTAAATTCAGAAGATAGATTCCACCTGCAAAAATCATAGAAAGAATGCCTATTGCAATGCTGGCAATCTTAGGTAGGAAACTCTGAACTCAGTTCGTGGTATTCTGGATTTACCATCGGGGCGGGATCCTGAATCAGGCAGTGCTGTGAAGTGAACGTATACTATCTTTTTATAGTAAGCGCCATAAGAAGACAGAAGGCTTTTGATTAGTGGAAAGAAAAGTCAAACATTATTAGAACACAAGCTCAAATAGTTAACTTTTTAAATATGTGACAAGGTAGAATAGAAAACCAAAAGTTTTATATACAGCTCTTCCTCACCCACTGTGCCTTTGCAGGCAGGTCCCTGTTTTCACTCAGTGGCTTTCCCAACAGCAAATGCAAAGTTTTTTCAGGGCCTTAGGGAGTTGTGCCCATCTCCTGTGAGAGCTGTCTCCCTGCCCCTGACTGCAGGCTGAATTTCTGCACAGGCGCTGCAGGCACCAGCTCCACGTGGTGCCCCTGTGCCAGCCAGGCCCTGCGATCTTCAGAAGTGTCACTCTCCCGAGCCTCTTCTTTCACCGCTCCAGAGGAGGAATGATGTCCTCTTCCAACAACATGAGTCCAACCGATCACGCTTGTAAAGTACATCATAATACGTAACAGACAACTCACAAAGACAGGAAGAAAAGAACTGATACCCCCCCCCCCCCCATTACAATCATCCAGAATTACTCAGATTGGTAGCTGATAGTTTCATGCAAGTTCCCAAAAGTGCTGCTTAAATCTCTCCATAGGCCAGCAGTTTAAAAGAAAGCATTATGTGCTTGCTAAAAAGGTCTTTCTTGCAAACCAACACAAGCGTAAATTCACTGTAATCATAGCCATCATTTAAAAAGCTGTGAAAGTCAAGTCATCTCTTTCTCCTTATACAGCAGATAAAAAGCTTGATTTTAATACACAGTGTTGAGATCCACCACATAGTGATATTACCTGTGGAGAAAATAGCATTAGTTCCCCATCTATCTGAGAAGATCAGAGAAAACTGGTAATAGTCCATGTTAGTGGATTCACCTTGATGTCTCTGGTACATATGTAATTACTTTGAAGCTCCGGTCGTGTTTATTTGGCTACCTTTCAGAGACAAAAACTCAAGTACCTTCTATCCTAATGTAAATTACTATATAGATATAGCAGTGCTGCACCTGTAAAAGGACTGATGTACAGACAGTCTCTTGTAAAGGTTTTCTCAACCCATTAGAATGCTACTTGACATTATTATTTTATTATGAGAAACAGCTCTTTCTGGCTTCTGCTTTCTATTCATTTCAAAGGAAGCGATACTAGTGATAGATCAATAGGACCTAGGAGAGAAATCTCCTATGGTTTGTGTCTTCTTCCATGCTTTGTTTATATCATATTTTCTTAAACATTTCTTTTTCTCTAAATCCTATGGTCTTCATTCCTAGCCTTTTCCATAGTCGGCATGCTAAAATCATCTGCAGTGAAACAGCTAACATTGATATTGTTCTTTAAAGATAACAACCGAATGAACTAGTAGCAGTGTCTGCAGAAGAACAATACTGCCCCTATTCATGAGCAGTTAATATTTGAAAGGCTGTCGTGGCTTGAAGCTTAGAGATTTTATACTGCTCTGTGTCAAACAGTATGCACATAGCTGCTTAGATGTTTGACACCACTGGTGCCTGCGTTGTAGCTGGTGCAAAATGATCGAAATATTATACATGGAAATACAGTCAGTAGACAGAAGGGGGTTTTTCTTTCAAAAAAAAATCAGTCAGCAAATAGCATCAGCAAGGAAGCCTACAGGGTGTAAATGATCTGTGAGAGGAGTCTAAGATCGTGGTGCAGTATAGAAAAAAAAATACAAATGGTCCAAGAGCCATGACCTATTAATGAGGACTGGGAGAAGATGCAGCTAAACTGGAGCTCTAATAAAGTACAGGGGCAGCACTTCCAGACAGATATTTCATTTTATTTTTTTATTTAAAAACTCCATAACATTTTATATGAAAAGCAGATACTATTAATGATAATGTCACATCTAGATAACCAATCTGCCTGTCAATAAATATTTGAAAGGAAAACTACCAGCCAGCTATGAATGACAGTTAATAAGCTAGTTGATGTTATTAACAGACAGAACAAAACTTTCCATACAAGACGATGGATACTGAAAGTTTATTAATTTTCATATATTAGGCACATTTTAGAAAATCTGTTTTAAATAAGAGATTGGTTCTTGGTTCATGACAAAACAAAATACTGCTTTTGTGCTGAAACTGCTGGCAAAAATTCTAGTTCTGAGATTAATTTTCTGTGATAGGAGCAGCAGGAGGGGGCTGCCCCGCCAGGGCAGGTGGGCTGGCAGCTGAGGGGGAACGGTGGGGCAGGAGGCGAGCACCCACACAAGGCGAGCGGGGCAGGGACGGTGGCAGTGACCGCAGACAGCCACGTGCCAGGGCAAATCCACAGGATGAAGATGGGACAAGGTCAGTTCGGGAGGGCGAGTTGGTGGGTGAGGATCAGCAAGATGCATGGTTGGGCACAGACGTACCTATGGCATAGCTCGGGCGCGTGTCAGGGGGATGGACCTGAGCTCACATGCAGCTCCTGCAGAAGGTGGTGTGGCCCTGACCAGGCTTCTCACTGCTCTTTCTCACACGGGTCTGATCCAAGGCTACACAGCTGCACCAGCCCCGATGTGGCCTTGAACACAGGCAGCCAAATCTCTGGGGCAGGGAGAGGGAAAATACTTGCAGAGCCTGCTGCTGTCCGACAACAGGCCAGTGTATTTTCATGTAGGCTATTGAGTGACCCGATGACAGTCCAAAGAGTGAAATTGTCACATACATTTCAATTGCTCTCGGTCTTTTGCTTATTGGATTGTTAGCCTGCGTTTGCTTGCCTGCAGCCCTTTGCAACACACCGTAGTAGAGTGATATCTATTTTAACAACCCTTCTGGTAGAGATCTCCAGTGGGAATTGAGAATTTAGAAACTTCCCATGCTGTGTTTGCTTTTTATAGAGGCTGATGGGTTACCAGAATTGTGGACCAGACTGCATGAGATTTCTCAATCAGCAGGTCAAAAAAAAATCATGTTAAAATCAGGATTTATTAAGTATAAAGATCAAATAGTAATAAACAAAATAAATACTTTGCATAACATGCCCCATCTGGATACATTGAAAATTGTTTTGAAAGTGCTTCTCTTTGTTAGAGAAAGAAAACAAAAATACCTTATATCTTTCAAAAGTCATGCGTTCCCTGTGGGCCCTGTACATCATCTTCATGTCTTCTCTGTATTAGATTTTTCTTATTCAGTTTATCAGGTCCTTTCTTTTCAAGTGTCAGTTGTTTAAGCATACCTCATTTCAAATCAGCTCTTGAAATAAGCTTCCCAGGAGTCAGAGCTACCAGGGTCCTTCAACATTTTTGCAGTCTGTTGGACAGACTACTGTCAGTCTAAAATTTCAAGTAAGTCTGAATGACGATGAAAGAAGAATTTGCCATGCTTTTGACATCTAAGAATTTTATTCTAAATTAGGATGAAACTGAATTCCAAAATGTCAAGTTCAACAACAAAACTGAACCCTCATTTTCTAATATGACTCCTTTGTTACATAAGTGACCTGAAAGACTATGATTCCCATTGTTAATTATGTGATTTCTCTTGTCTCTAATGATTTCACTACAGCATTTAAGTATTTCCATTAATATTTTATATCCAACATCTGCAGCAAAAGACCAAAGAGTAAACTGTCATATCCACAGTGCAGTGTGCCTGCATCACTCCTCTCTGATACTGCAGGCAACCAAGATCAAGATCATGACATACTGGCTTTCTGCATTTGAACAGACAGGTTGACAAACACTACTGCAGTTTTTGAACACAGATTTTAATTTTTTTCTTTGCCTTTGAAATTGCTATTGAAATACAATTCAAATTGTATTTCAAATAAACTGTGAGAAATAAATCGGTTCAGGCAAGATATTAAGATCAGAATCTCTCCTTTTTAAATTACTTTGTCACTTACTTCAAACTTAAGCTCAAAGCATTGTTTCTGTCACAATGCCCTTGTTTCTCAGAAGGTAGGAACGTACATAAGCAGGCAGAAATGGGAGACTGGCTTTCACCATGTGCAGTGTCACTCTTGCACAGTTGGGAGATCCTATGCAAAACACAAGGTTTCTAAACCTCTAAATCTTCTTAACAGTTTACCAGTTCAGTGTATTATCAAGTTAGCAATAGTTACTCTTCTGTAGAAAGATGATATGCATATAATACTGTTGAAAATTGAAGCAATTGCATAATTTTTTCAACTTTGTTCTATTTCTACTTCTGCCACTATTGCAAATTACTTTAAAATTCATAAAAACAGTATGGTGTAACAAGCTGCACAGGTAGAGGCTTTATACATTTTTATCTTTAATGGCTAGCTTGAAAATCTTCACTTGTGTCACTGAGAAGCAATCGTGAAAGAGAAACTGCAGCTCTTTACTTCTTAGTAGCTTAACAAAATTCAGAAAAATAAGATGCCAGTGGTGTTTCTTAGTTTGTTATGAAAACAAGATTTATGTGATTATGCTTTCTGTGCCTGTGTTGCTATATGAACGTAGGTGGTGTACGTCATTCTGTCAATTACATTCCAATAACATTTGGTTCAATTGTCCAATCTCAAGCAACTTTACAGACAGAGAGGAATCTAAAATACATTAAATTCCCAGGGGTTCCATGAAAAATGCAACCTGGTAGAGGAAAGAGATGTTTTTAAGGCTCCACTGGGGGCAAAAGAATATAGTGTGGCTTCAACCATTATAAAATATCAGATAACCTACTAGGAGGGATAAATTAGGAATAATATAACCAAGGCAATATGTTTTATTTGCAGTAGATCCATTCCTCAGTCTAAATTCTTCCCCTTCTATGAAATCTTAGGTGCAAATCTGACATTTTTGTGCAGTCAGGATATTAAGAATGTCTCTTTTGCCTTTCCTCACTTAAGGATTCTCTGATGTCTAGTAAGAATTGAACTCATGCAACAGTCTTGGTATACTCTGGTTTAAAAGGCAAGCAGACATAAGAAAAAGATCCATTGAAAACTAAGTTTTATTAGTGTTTTTGCTCACAAGATAGTTTCATAGAATCAAAGAATAGTTTAGATTGGAAGGGATCTTTAAAAGTCATCTAGTCCAGCCCCCCTGCCGTGGGCAGGGACATCTTCCACTAGATCAGGTTGCTCAGAGCCCCGTCCGACCTGATCTTGAATATTTCCCGGGATGGGGCATCTACCACCTCTCTGGGCAACCTGTGCCAGTGTTTTACCACCCTCATCGCAAAAAATTTCTTCCTTATGTCTAGTCTAAATCTACCCTCTTTTAGTTTAAAACCATTTCCCCTTGTCCTGTCGCAACAGGCCCTGCTAAAAAGTTTGTCCCCATCTTTCTTATAAGCCTCCTTTAAGTACTGATAGGCTGCAATAAGGTCTCCCCAAAGCCTTCCCTTCTCCAGGCTGAATAACCCCAACTCTCTCAGCCTTTCTTCATAGAAGAGGCGTTCCATCCCTCCGATCATTTTCCTGGCCCTCCTCTGGACCTCCTCCAACAGGTCCATGTCTTTCCTGTGCTGAGGGCTTCAGAGCTGGACACAGTACTCCAGGTGGGGTCTCACCAGAGCAGAGAAGAGGGACATGTTGTACTAATCATTAAAAGAATGTTGATCAGAGCATAGCTCTGACCCAAAGAAAATAATATAAATAACTGCTGTTCTGAAAGATGTTTAATGAATATTATCAGTAATTCTTACTCATTCTTGTTTTTCAGATGAAGCAGATCGGTCATGATGGCTACAACCCCACCTCTGTAGCTGAATGGCTGGATTCCATTGAATTGGGTGACTATACCAAATCCTTTCTAATTAATGGCTATACATCGATGGACCTTGTGAAAAAAATCTGGGAGATTGAATTAATTAATGTAAGTTGATCAATTTATAGCAGTAGTTCCTCCTAAATACATTATAGTACTTGCCCTTACATATCAAAGAGAAAGCACAAAAGCAAATTGCGCTACAAATACTGTCATCAAGTACTGTTAATGATTACAGCTTTCATGCCTATACCTGGGTTGACTGTACCCTTTGGTTCCATTAGCTTTACCATTGTCTTTAGCATGGTATTCAATCAGCATGATTGTGTCACCGCTTCAGGATGCTGAATGACATTTAAAAATATATTTTGGTACTTTATAGCTACAAAGCATAAGTTTCTGCTTTTAAAGTGCCTAACAACAGTACTTCTTGTAAAGATATTTACAGTTTACTTTTTCCACATGCTCTGGCTAAATGAAACATAAAATAAGGAAACCTTAAATATAGTTAATAAGTTATGATAAAGGAACAAAATATTTTATTTAATTATCACTTTTGCTTGCAACTTTATTTACATGAGTCAGTTAAATTAGATGCCCACATATGGGCAACCATAAACTTTAATGTGGACTGCACTGCAGAGTCATTTGGAATGAGATTAATTTTGTACTGTTACAGTGAAGACATTGACAGTACAGCTTTGCCAGTGGAATTTTCATGTAAGTTATGTGTCTGAGTTGTTTCCTTTTATAAAAGATAGATGATTATAGCTTTGGATCTGCTGTAGCTTTTGAAATCAACTGTATTGTCAGTTTATCTGAACTTTAAGGTAATCCCTACATGGCGAAAAGCCCAATGTCATATTTCATTGGCTCTTCACAGGGAAAAGGCTGTGCTCTTCCTTCCAATATAGGAGATACTGCATCTCTGCCTCTAATTAGTGCGTAACTCCCAGAACAAAGGGCTACCAGTACTGATAGGCGATCAAGCATAAGATAGAGCAGCTGATATAGCTTTATAGTGGGAAACAGTTCCCAGTGTGTCCCAGGCTGGAGAAATGGAGAACATAATGATGATGCAAAGCCATGTTTCAACACAGTAACTGGTGCAGGAGGCACAAGCAGGTATAGCTCAAGACCAGCAATTAAAGAAAAGAAAAAAAAAAAAAAAAACAAAAGAAAAACAAAAAAAAAGAAAGGTACTTCATATTAACTGAAAGACAAAACCATGCCATGTTAGAATTTCTTTTCTTACTGTCAAATTACAGTTAATGTTAACTAGCACAAAAATGTAGAGTAAGAGTAAGGACCGAACTCTGCCTTACATGTTATGTCTGTTGCCTTCAATGTATGTTGTAGGTGTATAATTGAAGTCAGGATATGATTGATGCTAGTATGGGTGTCTGCTGCTAAGCTATTTATAACTATGAGTCTTTTTTCTATAAGTGGCTGGAATTTTAATAAGAACTGGGGACCCTTTGCTCCAGAAGCTAATATAGATTAACAATCAGCACCGAGTTGAAAAAAGTGGAAGTCTCTGCTCACATTGTCTTCCGTAACTTAATTTTGCATCCCAGACATTTTGCCATAATCAATTCGGAAACAAATTACCCTTTAGCTCCCCCAAGTGGATCATTAATACCTCATTAAAGGCTTGTGGTTTGATTCCAAACTTGCTTAAACTGATGAAAAGGGAAATACCTGCACTGAAGTTAATAGGAATACACTTCTGTGAAATTAGTATAAACCAGACCGTTATGTATCCCTCTAACTTTACAGCTTAACGTCATGTTCTCATTTGAGGCCTGTACTTCTTGGGAAAATGCTCCCTTTTGCCATGAGTTGCAAGAAGAAGCTGTTAAACAGTTGTTCAAATATTTGTATAGAAATAGATACCTAAAGAGATAAATATTTCTCCCACCTGATATGTTACTGGCTTATGTTGTTCAAGAGTATAGTAAATAAAACATTTCTACATTCTCAGAATTTCTATTTTAGTCCACTCAGTATATATTTAATTCCTACCAATCAGTAGTAGCTAACTGTAATGAAATAATGTTCACTGAGAAAATCTGTAGCTTAGAAAAGTATTTACTGCTATTTTTCTGTTTCAATTGAGGGGAATCTTTCAGAAATGGACAAGAAATTTGTTCGAAGCATTGTGCAGTCTGGCGGAACAAGATACTTATCTCTGACCAGCAGGCCTGTTGTCTGAAATCGGTTTCAAAGGTCTCACTTCCCATTCAGGCAATGGCAAACAAGAGCTTGTTACAGAAAGTTTTTCATAAAGGAATGCATAAGGGTCAAAGCCACTAACTCTGGAATAGGTCTCCTGACCTGAGTAGGTCAGAATCCAGGCACTTGAAAAATGAGAGAAAAAACAGACTCAACATCCTGAAAAGAATTCAGAGTACCCTTGTTTTGGTGGTTCTTGGTGCTTAAGTTGGAGATGGAGCAAGAAGTTTCATTTGCACTTACACCAAATACACAATAAAAATGCATCAAGGGCTACAGATATGATAACTTTTTCATTTTAACCATCAGTTTAAAGAGTTGCAGCCACTGAATTTGACATAAAAGCCATTCCTGCTTTGGTGCAAGGAATCCCTTAGTTCATATTTGGTGCTTCTTTCCATTAAGCCATTGGGAAATCACCCATGGCTTCTGGAGGGGTAGAAACAGACTGAAGGTAGGGATAATATCTTCTATTAGGTGAACTAGCATAGCTGAAAGGACAGGGGAGAGAAGGGGACATTTAATTTTTCACAAGCCCTTCTTTACTTCTTAAAAAATGAAAATTCTTTATTATCTTCTTTCTACACTTTTTGTGATCATCAACTCACATGCCTGTGGATGAAGTTCATGAAGTTTTAGATTTTTTCCTAGATCAAAACTAGTAATAAGGTCATCCTTTATCATAATGCATCTCAATATACTACTGTGAGTTTTACTTAATCACATGCCTCTCAACTTCCATGTGTGATGCTGACCAAAATACTTCTCTTCTACTTTGGAGCATAAATCTATTCAATTAAGTTGTTAAAGCAAACAGTTCATTTTTTGAAAGACAGAAAGAAGAAAGCATATTCTGAAAGTCTCCCTGCAGCTGAATGAAGGTAGCCTCCCTAAATTCCCTTTATAAACTATAAAGGACGGAGAAAGAAAGGATCATCCAGAGGATGATTCAGTGTGGTTAAATTATGGTTAATTATCTGGATTGCTTCCTAGGGGAGTTTATCTCTCCCTGCTGACATACAGGGATGCTAAGAAGATTAGCTTTAGTACAAGTGTTGATCTGCTTGAGGGTAGGAAGGCTCTGCAGAGGGATCTGGACAGGCTGGATCAATGGGCCGAGGCCAATCGTATGAGGTTCAACAAGACCAAGTGCCTGGTCCTGCACTTGGGTCACAATAACCCCAGGCAATGCTACAGGCTTGGGGAAGAGTGGCTGGAAAGCTGCCGGGCGGAAAAGAACCTGGGGGTGCTGGCTGACAGCTGGCTGAACATGAGCCAGCAGTGTGCCCAGGTGGCCAAGAAGGCCAACGGCATCCTGGCCTGTGTCAGGAATAGTGTGGCCAGCAGGAGTAGGGAGGTGATTGTGCCCCTGTACTCGGCACTGGTGAGGCCACACCTCGAGTACTGTGTTCAGTTTTGGGCCCCTCACTTCAAGAAGGACATTGAGGTGCTGGAGTGCATCAAAAGAAGGGCAATGAAGCTGGTGAAGGGTCCGGAGCACAAGTCTTATGAGGAGCGGCTGAGGGAGCTGGGGTTGTTCAGCCTGGAGAAGAGGAGGCTGAGGGGAGACCTTATGGCTCTCYACAACTACCTGAAAGGAGGYTGTAGCGAGATGGGTGTCAGTCTCTTTTCCCAAGTAACAAGTGATAGGATGAGAGGAGACAGCCTCAAGTTGCACCAGGGGAGATTTAGATTGGATATTAGGAAAACTTTCTTCACTTAAAGGGTTATCAAGTACTGGAAAAGGCTGCCCAGTGAAGCGGTTGACTCACCATCCCTGGAGGTATTTAAAAGACAGGTAGACATGGTACTTAGGGACATGGTTTAGTGGTGGACTTGGCAGTGTTAGGTTTACAGTTGGCCTCAATGATCTTAAAGGTTTTTTCCAACCTAAATGATTCTGTGATTCTATGATTAAAGTTAACCTTTGTGAGTTAGCCCTTACTCCCATAGGACACTGGAATGATCAGAGCTTTGAACCTTCTTATCTTCTTAAAAAGAACAATTCTTTCTCTATTTCCAACACTGTTTTACCATCCTTGGAAGTTACCATCTAGGCAAACACATTTTAAAAAAAACTATGAGGAAAATGCCAAGCATATGAGAGAGGGAGAAGGTCTGAGACACAGGTGGTAAAGGCCATCTTCTCTCACCTTCTCTGGTCCTCCAGCTACCTCACTGGCATTAAGAAACAAATTTAATATGCAGCTTCCTGCAATTTATTGCAAATTATTTCAGCAAGGTAATGTCTGCTCTAACTTATGTGCTAGTTTCTTTCAGACTTTTATGTATACATATATAGTATGTGTGTTTCTTCAAGCACAATCAAGCAACAATTACTTAAAGCATTTAAATCAGAAGATTAATTTTAAAAGTTATTCATTTGTGTTTCTTGTGACTTTCCACCAGCATTCTCAGTCTTTTTTCAACAAGGCAGACTTTGAAATTTCGATTCTGTTTCTCTAATTCATTTGTCATTTAGATCAAGAATTTTCCCAGATCCATTGGCTTCATTATTTTCTCAGGTATGTGCTTCCTAGGAAGCATTGTTCTAATTTCCTTATGCTGGGATTATAAGTATTCAATACGCCCAGCGTTGGCTTTCCCAATACTTCTGGTTTTGTCTCCCAGGTTTCTTGGCTCATTAAAGAGGTCAGGTTCTGTACCCAGATTCACATATCATTTATTCAATGCTGTAGCTACGTGGAACTTTTCTGAAATATATATAATCTGCTAAAAAGAAGTCCACTATGTTCTGAAATCCCCTATCCCATCTAAAGTGTGCACCTGTGCTTTAAAGTAGAAATGCTCTTCTACATGACTAATCATATTATTCTTGTCTGTTATTCTGGATTACTTACGTAACCCTCCCCCTCAGGGAGTCACTCTCTTCAGGGAACTTTTATCAAAGAGATTCTTCAGGCAAGATATAAACAGCTTAAAAGCACAAAGCAAGTTATTTACCGTCTAACACACACAATACATTGTAGGACTAATGAACTAGGCATTAAATCAACCCCCACCAAATGAGTCACTAAGTCTACTGGGCAAGTAGTTATCACTCAGGTAGGAGAGGGCTGGCCTCTGTTGCTCCCTGGAACAGGCTGATCTATGATGTTGCTGAGTTGCTGTCTTCTGATTTCCCTTTTTTTCCTTGGGATTTTATACCTTCTCTTGTAAGTGTTGTTATCCTTGATTCCTTGAGGTGCCGGTTTCCCTGCCTCAACAATCTTGCTTATGTCTGCAACTTTACCTTTCTTACCTCGCATGCTTCCAGCCTGTGCTCTCTCTCACAACTCCTTCTCACGCCCTAGCATTTTTCTCAGAAGAAAACTGAGAACGGTTGCACAGCTGCGCTGTACTGAAAGTAGGCCTTGAATCACAGATAGCTGAACTCCTGGGAAGAGGGTTACATGTAAGTGGCCTGGTTTACGTTTCTTCTCAATTAGTTCATCCTGCACTGCGAGCTGCTTCTATTTTTGCACATCCATCTTTCACATGGATGATTCTGTAAAATTAATGTTTACCGAATGGTTTCTTAAACTCAATTACTGTCCAGATTTTGAGCTTTTGGGGAAGTGTTCTTGATCCTGTCACTCACAAATTGCATTCCTGGTTTACATTAGGGTATAATGATTGCTGTTCAGGATCAGATCAAAGATACTAGAGAGAGAAAATAGCTAGCAATGGACTGGCTTCCATTAGTTTGTAACTAAATATTTTGGACCCTCCACAATATCTTTGACAAGTTCCACAATTTAATTTAATTATATATTGTGTGAAAAAGTGATTCTTTACTTATATTAAAGGCTGCTACATGATTATTTCACTGCAGCCCACTAAGTTTTGTACTGTAGGAATGAAAGAGCATGAAAATGGCCATACTGAAACAGATCAGAGGTTCTGCCTAACCCACTGTGCTGTCTATAAAAATGGCCTTRAACAGATGACCAGGGAAGGCTATGTGGATAGGACAAGCATATTATAAACTATCTGCATAGCATTCTTCTAGTCATTAATAATTTTCAGCTCAGGGACTTCTGGAATTGGGCAAGTTCTTCTCAACTGGTCCTTGTCCTTCTTACCTTGAATGAGTTATTATTATCACCAAGTTTTGTGATCTTACTGCTAGTCTTCTTTCCTACGGAATTTAGAAATATATTGAACAGCAGAGGTCCATTCACAGATCTCTTCAGAAATTCACTAAGAATCTTCTTCCACTGTGAAAACTGCATTTTCTCCTGCAGTTTCCTGGTTTAACCAGCTATTTATCCATGGAAGAACCTCTTCTTATGGTTTAATGCCATGACTGTTTTGTTTTTTTTTTTCTTAAAAGCCTTTTAAGAGTGGCTTCATCAAAAGACTTCAGAAATCCAGGCAAACAAACAGATCAAGCAGATCATCAACCTCATCAACATACTTTTGACTTTTTCGAAGAACTCCAATAGGCTTTTGAGATACGAGGTGCCTTTACATGCAGCCACTTTAACTCTTCCTGTTGTATTTATCTACATGTTTATCATACAGTTGTATGTATACAACTTCCTGGTTGTATTTATCTGTGTGTCCACTACTAGTATGTATTATTGAATTCCCACTAATTTGCTTGGGACAGGCTTAGAGACCAGTATTTCCATGCATCTTCCATGAACTCTTTTCAAAAATGGTCATCAATTTTGTCACCCTCCAGTGCTCAGAAGACAAGAAGGTTTTAAGGGAAAAGTGATACATCATTGCTAGCAATAGCAAGTTCATCCTTGAATTCCTTCTCTATTTTTCTTTTCTGTGCTGTGGTTCATTTTGCACACTTCTATCATTTCTCCTTTCAGTCATCTCATTTGCAAACTGAAGAGTCTTAGTCCATTTAGCCATTCCATACTTCCAGAAATCCTTGCTCTGTATCTTTCTAGTCCTTCTCTGCACAGCTCCAATACACAGAATGCCAGCTATACATGTCTAATTTCAAAGTCAGAACTGCTTTATACATATTTAGCTTGAGCCTGTAGCTCTAAGTAATAGCAACCTCTGCACTGAATTTAGTTCTCAAAGCTCTCATGAGGCCTTAGCCGACTAATGCACCTACAATCTCAGTACAACTTATCGTCTCTGCTTAAAGAACTTAAAAATGGACCACATACTGCATTCAGATTCCTTGACCAGGTTAGTGTCTCGCTTAGCAGCCTTCCCATCTACTCCAGCAAAGCAGATAGCAACTCCACAGCTTGATTGGGTAATACACACCAAATGGATGGGTTTTGTGCTCACTTGACAGCTTAATTTCCCATGCTCTATAGCATGAAAAGATACCTTTTTCTTAGGAGGACTGTCCTTAAGATTCTGTTTGACAAATTACTCTGCGACTCATCTCTTCTTATTACTTAATTTCCCAAGCGTGCTACTCTGCAGAGGCAGTTTTTGAAGAGGAATGAAACATTACATCTCAATAACATATTCTCAGACACTGCAACTGCAAATCTACAATTCCTGTTCCTTTTCCTCTCTACCTCAGAGCCCTGTGCTAGGTTTCAGATCATTGAAAAGAGTTAAGAGTGCTTGGAGCCACAGTCCTTTCTGATCCCCCAGAGACAGTACTGACTGATAAAGATGCCCATAGCTCTTACTGTAGTTGCTTTCTAAATGGCTCCAACAATTTTGACAATCAGAAAAGCTTTCAAGACTGTGAGTCTGCATTAGCAATAGGGTGTGGGATCTCAACTTATTTGGTGTTTTGTTATTAAAAATAACTTATATAGTTGTTGAGTTTAGAAAATTCTCTCTATAACTTTTTCTTTGTTCACTCTTTCCAAACGTTCAGGAGCATGTTACTAGTGTACTTGATTAAGAAAGTACTTGAAGTTAATTTATGTGAATCACTACTTTTAAAACAGCTACATATATAAACATGGGCACATACACATATGTGTGTATGTATGTGTTTATATATAAATGTATATACTTGAAAGTAAAGAATTCTCCAGCAAGCTAAATGATGGACTATCACACTTCAAATGCAAATGCCACTTCTCTAGAGAAAACCGTGTTAATGTACTGGTGCAAAACCAGAAGTCTTGTATTTCAAAGTTTCTAGGTACCATAAAATGCTTGAGAATCTCTCTGACACCCTGCAAAACCAAATGTGCCTGTTGTACTGAGGAACAGATATTTCTAGCCTTTGAAAGTTTTATGGGAATCTTTATAGTTCTGTGCCAGGCAGGCTGAACTTTGAGTCTTTTCACTAATTAGTAAAGTAGTAGTCTATGTACAGGATGCATTAAGACATTTAAGAAAATCTTTTCTACTACATTTGTGATGGTTTTTATGTTAAATAATTACAATTTTGAAGTGGTTAATGCACAACATTGAGGTTTGAGGAAATATGAAAGAAACTTTCAATATTCATTCAAATTCTCTGGCTCTTCTATTTGCAAAACTATCCTGATTAACATAAACAATAGGACCAAGTATTAAGCGTTTTTTTGACAACAGGATAGTTGCTTATATATTTGAAATCAAATACTCCGAAGATGGGTCTGGAACTGAATAGCTTTCATCATGACGTATTATTTCTTCATGAGGTAAGACATGTATATGGATCTGCTCAGTTGCTTCTCTGTTAGTAGAGCAATGCTGCAAATGAGATTATGCTAATATGTGTTAGCTGCTACAGTTGTAAATACAAAGGATAACTCTCTAAATTACTCTTATTTCCTTTTGAAATGGGATCAGTAGGTTCATTGCATGTACAAAAAAAGTTATGAGATATTATACAAATAGCAAATTGTTTTCCATACACAGTAGTTGTGTAGATTTCGTTCATCTAGGGCACGCACAGAGGCCTCAAAAAGGTTTTAATAATGCACATCTTTGTTTCTTTTGCAAGAAAGAAATACTTACCAATTGCAATCATATAGTAAATTTGCTCCATTGGATCTTGCATTTGAAAATTATTCTTTCTGCTTTGAATACTGGTAGCAGCTCCATCAGTCACTCAGTTCCTAAATGATTGTGGATGTTACTGATCATTTAGAAACTTGTTATGTTGTAGTATTGCAGTAGATGTTTCTAGAAATCTTGTTGGAAGCTCTTTATCCTCAGCAAGTCCATGTGCCAGTATTGTAACTTCATAACATGTTTAACTCTTATGTACAGTTTCTGCATGTAACATTTTGCATAGGTAGTTATCTCGTAGCCTTTGAGTGATTTGATGTGCAAGCTTCCATCTGTTTCTCATGGTAATGCAAAATACTTTTTAAATACATCATCCTCTTTCCTCTATACTGTTAGTTGCAAAAGATCAGGCAACAACATCAACCGTGGCAATTTCTTCAAACCATCCGCTGTTTACCTCTTCCCACTCCCACCTTGGATCATGGCAGTGCTCAGACTCAGGAGAAGTGAGAGGAAAAACACTTCTTTTAGTTCAAATACAGTGCTTTATTCAGTTTACAATACAACATGGTAAAGAAAGAGAAAGCATTTGCACTGTGGACATTTTCATGGCATTTATTTTTTGATAGTATAATGATTGTTTTGTAATCCATCTGGTGTCATTTTGCACTAGAGGGTATTGAAATAGAAAACATTATACAAGTACTTTGAAATAATTTCCCTAATTCTATATTTATATTTCCTTATATTATGGCAATAATAAAAAAATTATTGTTTTCTAATTAAAAAGTAATAGTAAAATAACCATGTTTGATCAGTAAATCTAGTCACTGAAATTTGCAAATTTCTTTTAATAAGTTTCCCATTTCCTGCATTTATTTTTAAATGTAAGGATTTTAGTCATATCAAAATAATATAATTTTTTAACAATCGCTATTACCTTTTTTCTGAGGTAAATCTTTGTTCTTATTAGAATTCTTAAAACCAGAGCTTTTTTTCCCTCTCTCTTTTACTCTTTTTTCTTTCCCTCTGCCCCACGCTCTCTTCAAAACAAATTATAATCAGGTAGTGATTGGCAGCAATTTTTAGCACTAATAATCAAAGCTGAGCAATTTTAGCACCTATTGTGTTCCACCTGCAGGATCATTTTCTTGTCCTGTAACACACTAGGTAGCACAAATGATTGATTTATAATGCAGGATAATTTTTGTATTAAAGCAACCTACTCTGCCTAGTGCCAGAGAGGGTATTGTCTCTGAAGTATACTAACAAAATCTCCCTCCATTCAGGCAGCAAATAAATTGCCTTATCATCTGATTTTCTGTCTAAAATCTTAGTGTTCTATAAGAAGGTTCATATTTCAAGTTTCAGAATATGTTCTCCTTTCCAGGGAGTACAGCAGAAGCAGCCCAACCCAAGACTTCTTATTCCCTTTAAAAAAGCTAGATAATAACCTCTCCTCCCAGCCCACAAGTTCTCTACAAAACCAGATAAAATAAATAGTCACTAAATATTTTGTTGTCCTAGGCAACAACTTGTTCTGCCTTCAGTAGCTTAGAAGAGCCCTGGATAAAGAGTTATATTTTATCAGCTTAACCTTTTCAGTGTTGGTGACCCAACAAGAAAATTGGATTTCTATTTTAAAATAATGTTCTTTTTCAGATCCTTTAATCTGAAATTAATTTTAAAATTTTAGACACATCCTGTTTTGAATTTGGCCTCCTAAACATGCAGTCTTAGGATAGCATCCTTCATTACAAGAATAATTGTAGAATGTAATAAAAGGTAGTTCCTCTAAAATAATTTCATTATGAGTATTTAAATTTTATTTTCTAGACAATATTTGTGCTAGTTTTGCTGGAATAAATTGCTTGTTTCAAATGTTTGCATTTTGCTGCCCCCAAGCCCTACCTCTCATAGTTCTAGCTTATGGCACTTCAAAACAGATTATGTTGATTTAAGGTCAAGGTAAGATACTTGAAGTTCAGGGTAGATAAAAGTAAATGAACACAGTGATGTTAATGTTATAAAGCAATACTTCTGCCTTTACTCTGAAGAAATTTGCTGTGATAAAAATCATAAAGAAGCATCCCCTGTTTGCACAGAAATAAAGCTGCAGAATTTATTACATAATGTTTTCAAGGACTGCAGTACTATTTTGATGCTTTTAAAAGAATACTGTGTTTTTCAACTCACTCTCCCGTTCAGCATTGTGCAAAGGAGAAATCATTCCTCTTGAAAATCTTTTTTATCCTGCTTCTTCATTGCTTTATAGGATATTGTGAGGAGTTGATACTTCCAATAAAATTTCCCAAGAGTGTACCAGATCTTGACTAGCATAATTCGTCTTCTGTTCATGACTGGTTTTAATATTTAAAGGTAAAGAGGACTGAATGGCAGTCATTTTAGCTATAAGGATGTTGAAGATCAGAAACATTTTAGAAACATTTTCGCTATACAGCAGATTTTGTTAACATTCTCAGGTGTAAGAGCAAATGCAGTGCTGTGCCATATAGACCTATCAGAGTAATTAATGTGCCAGAAATAGGACAGCAGCATTATCCTGGGTCGTCTGCCTGATTTTCCCTTCTCACATTGTTCAGAGCTAGCTTGGATATCCCTGCCATCCACTGCATTTGTATCATACAGACGCAGTCCTGGATTTCAAAAAAGACTGAAAAGTATTATACCGAGATTATTAATAGAAGTAAGGTCAGGATTTTTCAACACAATAAAGATGAGGGGAAGGGAAGTATTCACTTAGCGATAAAAGGTTCTATTGCAGCCTACAGCCAAAAGGGCTTGAGTCCTTAAAGTCATCTTCAAGGATTTTGTCCTTTATTGTTTTTAACTTTCACAGGAATAAGGTTTCAGTCACTTTCCATAAAGGGCAATTCAAAATTCTAATAGCTGGTTGTGCCGAGAAACCTTTCATATTCATTCTGTATTATTTCAAAATTACATATCATTATCTCCAGTTATCAGTTTTCTACAGATGTAAATAACATATTGCCAGCCCCAAGGTTTACACCTTTGAAATAGTTATTGGCAGGTATTTGCGATCCCTGTCATAATGATCAAGTCATTGCAAGGTTAGTACATTTAACTCCTGATTTATATTCCTACCTCAGTTTGTACTTTTTCTTATTCATTGCTTATTTTAAAGAATTTTCTTCATATCATGTAGAGATCTTAAAAATGCAGTATTCATCCAAAAGTAGTATGTTGTATGGATTTGAATTCACTGCCATAATTTGAAAAGGAATTTGAGAAAATGCAGTTAAACATGTTTCTATGTGCAGTGATATTCAAAATGGTATTCAGATAATGAATTACAATATAGCTGTTCCAAATATGTCACTCTGTTAATAGAAAATGAGAGATCTTTCTAGTTTTATGAGGTTCAAAACAGAAACTCAGTTTCAAAATCTCTTACAGTGTTTTATCTGTGTTTTTTCATTGATGAATTAAACACCTGATTCGGATGCAGTAATGACAGAAGCTACTAGAAAAAATTATAGTTAGACCTTACTTATACTTTTGTTCAGGTATTGAAAGCTGGATCAGAACCTGTCTGAGCCAGTCAGGTTACATGAACGCACTCATCAGGAAAGGACATACATCAGTTTTCCAAATAGCAATTTTTGTCGTTCTGGAGGAGTCAGCCCAAGCTCCCGGCCATCCTGATTTTCTCAGGGTCTAGACTCCACAACAAATTCAATAATAAACATACTGGGTAGTTGCAGGTGAGCTGCTAATGACTGTCTTGCAGTCTCCATCATGAAAAAGGATTTCTCATCATCCCCTCTTCCACATGCATGATCTACTTGAAGATGAAAAATGCAGTCATAATGTCTTTGTTCAAAATACTTACCCCTCCAGTAAGCCACAAAGAAATGCATATACACTCACATGCACACATAAAGCAAAAGGACAAGAATTATGCAGAGCTAAGTATTTTAAACATTTGTGTTCCCACACGCAATATGGTTCCACTGTGTTTTCAGTGAACGTAACCAAACACAAGGTAGTTTGTGCTTCCTGCCTTATGAATTAAATTTGTGTAAGATTTATACAAGCAATAGATAAGCATCAAAGCCATAACCAAGGAGGATGGATGGCAAAACACTGGGCTAGTTCATAAATTTACATTATTAAAGAGTAGCATAGATCTACGCTGCTTCTTTTGTTGAAGCTGAGCCGCAATTTGCAAGCAGAAATAATTCTTCTTACCTGCTTTTAATAGCAGAGTATACAGTAGCACTAGTACATGACATCCACAAAATAAGTTCATTATCTTGGTTTATCTGCTCTGATCTGTGAACATTTTTTTTGTTAATTTATGGCTCCCTGGGAAGGAGAAGCATAAGATATGACTTAATGTGAGAGAAAAAAAAAAATGACAGAAGTTTAATATGCCTCTAAGCATATGGAGTGGTTGGCTTTGGAAATTCACTAGAACTAAAGCGTGGGAAAGAGGAAACTGAGAACTGCGGAGGGTTAGTAGTAAATGAGGGAGTTATATGCAAGGATGAGATGTCAAGAGTGGGAAACAACTGCCATTAGATGCTAATGGGCTTAGCAAGAAAGACTAGAAATACATAATGAAGTAACATACACAGAGTATGTAAGTATCATATAAAACAGAAAAAGATTAAGTTAAAGTCCTTACTTTATGTCTATATAAAATGTAAACAAATGACTACACAGCTATATAGAGAGTTTCAAATATTCAAAATTATTTTCACAATTAGGTTTTCTCTGTTTTCCTTTAGTCTTCAAATTAGCTTGCTGGCTCTTTGCGGCAGGGAATCATCTTCATGGATTGATAGAGAGCTCCTAGAACACTCTCTGAAATATGATCTAAAATTACAGTTTTGGTATTTTTACTGCTGTTATTAATAAACAATTACAGGATATCAAAATGATGATTTACAGAAAATGTGAAAGATGACCACATCTTATATATTATAGAAGAAATAAATCATTGGATAGTGTTTCAGGTAAGAAGATTTGTGTCAAGAATACCTTGATGTGAGAAAGAGTTTAAAAAAGATTCTTTGAAGATGTTTCATTTAAGCTAAGGTTCTGGGTAAAAAATTTTCCTGGGGATTTTGGTATAATGTACTTCAGCTTTTCACCATAAGATTTCTAATGGTCTCTGGAATTCAGATAAGGAAGAAAAGCAAACTGGCTGCTATCTTCTCTGCATTTCCCCAGGGATTTAACAGAGATTATTCCAATGTGTCAAGGATAAAACCTCCTCACTGTTTTGCAGGAGGTGCTGTTAAGCAAAATGGTTTTGTGTTTATTGCTGACAATTTGTTATATTTCCATAGGCAACAGCATTTTAGCATTCCATTTGTTTTTGTTCCCATAAGTATTTTTTTCTGTGTAAGTATGCAATGAGCTACAGTATTTTTCTTCTGAGAATGAAAGAAGATACTGCTTATAATTCAGTACAGACCCATTAATAGGGCAGTGAAGAATTTTATTTGGTCCTGAAACTCACTTATTTGGTTGGACTGGGCATGTAGCAATTATCAAGACAGTAAATATACTTAGAGGGTCTGAAATAGAAATCTTCTGATGGGAAAATGTCAAGGTAAGTTTAAATGAATAAGAGAATCACAAATGTGTTTACTGATACTGCAGAAATCTGTCATTAGCATTTCAACAGACATAATTCTCAATATCTGAAATCTTGTACTCAGATTCAATCTTTGTCACGTCCTACTGATGTCTTGAAAGTGGCAAAAATATTAAAAAAAAAAAAGAAGAATACCGTTCCCAATTATCTGTCAAAGTGAGTGTAGGATGATGTGGTAAAGGAGATATCTCTGTGTAACAAATCATTTTACTGAATTGTAAAAGAGGTGAGTATTAGTGATAATACCCACGGCTGGTTTTTACATGCAGCTAGTAAAATAATAAGAAGAATGTAGCATGCTTTATTTATTTCAGAAGCTAGCTGACACTTGGCTTTGAAAAATACTGTGTGGAATCAATTCTTTTTATTGTTCATTTTATTTTCTGCTTCATCCTTTCCATATCAAGGGCAGTTTCCATGAAAATGTTTCAGAGCTCTGTTTGCTCTCACTGTGAGTTTCCCACCAGAGTTCCTAATCCTGTTTAGCTGACATGCCGAAACCAAGTTGTAATGGTGCATAAAGAACAAACACTGGTCAGTACAACATACATTCTGGGACATATCTGGAGGATTTGTATCTTCAGTGTTTTCACCAAAGAAGTCTTGCAAGCAGCTGAAAACTTGGCTTGGCAGTACATACGTCGTTGTGTGTGTGTGCGCATGTGAGTGTGTAAAGTTCTGGAGATCTTCTGTATCTTCTCATAAAATTTATTGATATTTTAGTAACCCAGCATGTTTATTCAGTGCACTGTTTGCCATGAGGCTCTTCAGAACGTTTTAAATGTATGAACTGAAGTGACTGTTGCAGTAAGGTACCGTGAGGTGTACAGGTGATAAGTAAAGCTGTATACAGAGTAACATTAAAAAAGAAGCATTACACAGTCATTGAATAGGGTAATATAATTTAATATATACTTATCCAATCTGCTCTTGTGTTATGTTTAACTTGCTGATGTCCTCCCTCCCCTGGCTTTTATTTTTTAATACTTTTCCTTTGCCAGCCTTCATATGGTATTACAGCACAAGCAATAAAAAACAAGACCAATGACATTCTCACAGTTTTTTGACCCAGCCAGTCTCTCTCTTCTCATGGATAAACAGAAGGAACCTCAGTTACATTGTTCAGTATTTTAGAGTGCATCATCTAACCAGCCATTCCCAAAATGCTTCAAGTTTCCAAAAAGGGTTTTAAGGCACATCTTTACTAAATTATGCCAAAAAAGGGCAATGTTGGGCACAGTTCGCAACTCTTTCATCTGTGCATTACATTAATTAGTCTTTTTATATATTCCCGTCATTAAGTGGGTGGCAGTGTAGCAAGACATTGCATTGTTGGAAAAGCCTATGCTTTTCATATACATGTGCTAATTTTTAAGTTCCTTGCAATGATTGGTGCTACAGTACTCAATCATGTATATACTGGAAACTTTCCAGATTATTTTATTTCTGCTAAAGCAAAGGAACAAATTGGCTTAAGAAACTATTTTGCATAACAGTATCAGTGTTTTGAAAAGAAAATTCAACTTTCCTTCTTAAATTTATTTTTCAAAATTTAAACATTTTAAAATGTACAACATTTTAAAGATTACATTAAAAATACAACATATACAAAGGTATCATCTTGAAAATATATTTCTTGTAGCTAGGTGATCACTTGACATTTCAGACAATTGGAAAAAAGTCATTAGTGTTTTCTTTGACCTGTATTGAACATGCTAGATCATATTCTACTTTAGCAAAAGGGGGACCTGTGAAGGGATAAAATTTCAGTTGCTGGCTGTATCAGTGAAATTCATATTTACAACTCAGACATAGTCATAGGAGATACATGTCTAGATTATTGCAATAATCATTGAAGATATGCAGTCATTTCTTTGATATGATTCATCCCGTCCTAAAGCAAACGCTTAAATTACATCAGATGAGTCATGCCTTAAAGGTGCCTATTTCTCTCTGCTAACTTAAAGGGACCTTTATGTGAGTACTGAGAACTCTGTGGTGGATATTTTACATGATGAATATCACTCTAAATCTGAATGTGGCTTCATACATGAGAAAATAAAATAGAAATTATTGACTAAAAATGTGATATACGGGAAAAATAAGCTATAGTCGGGGGGTGGGGGTGGGGACTGGGGAGGGAGAAAGAAAGGAAGAAAAATGTCGAAACTTCTGAGATGAATACTGTTTCCCCTAGAAACCTGTTTCTCATTTGTGGAAACATACTGGGAAGTCTTGGTATATTCTGAGAGTTATTGTAGCTCACCATCGTATACCAACACATTTTATCATTAACAACCACTGGATGTACCAGACTGCTAAATTCTGCCTACTCCTCAGGAAAGTCATGTATCATACATCTGGGTCTTTTTCAGTCCTGCAACTATATGCCTCATTTACTTCTATGGCAGTTGTATCACAAAACAGAACTTTTGCCATATCTTTTTAAAACTACACTGTTAGTAACATATTCAAAGAGTGGCCAAAGTAAATAATACTTCGTCTTTAGTCTCATTTTTTTGGCATGCCATTTTTGTGAAAAAGTCTAGAATAATTCCATATAAAGCAGATTTTCAGATTCTCTTTTTAAATTTCTGTGTCCTATTCAGGACCTGTGTTTTGTATTCAGGCAAGAGAAGTCCCACTCAAGTAGCACAGATCCTGATTTTCTAAGGGCTGTGCTCTTTACAACTATGCCTACACATTTGAACATATGTGCACTTTCTAAGGATAAGTTTTGTATAGGATGATACTTTGTAAACTTAATTGCAAGATAATAAAAATTAATTCTGTGTTTGGCAGTTAAACTAAGCACTTACTGAAAATATAGGTCTGTATGTCTCCCAGGTTCAACTAATATCTCTGCTTTACATTTGAGACCTAAAAACTTTTACAAACATTTTTCTAGTCGACTCTTAGAAAATGTGTATATATATGGCAAAGAAGGAATTAAATTTGGTTATGCTTTCCTACTCACTGAAAACTGATGAGACATACATGCAGAATCACTAACTCCTGCTCATATTCCTGAGATTAGTTTTTAATATACAAAAAGTTTGAATATGTTTTTACAGTTATAAAAAGATATGTTATCAAAACATATTTTAAATTGCCCTTGATATTTCTGTGCATCATTTTCGTGCAGTTTTGCACACATCACCAGAAAGATACTAAGATGTGCTTCTGGGAATTGAGAGGAGAAACAAAAAGCTCATCAGATAGTTAACGAAGTCAATTTACAAGATACCAGTAAAAGAATTTAATACTGTTACCAATACTGCTATGGAGTACAGAAGGGACATGACAGAACTTTATAGGTTTGAAGTATAAAACCAGAAAGATGTCAGAGTAATGTATTCAAAATTTTAAAAACAAGATTACATAAAAAGACACTTTTAAACTAATTAAAGGAAAAAATTGTTCATGACATATGAAAAGTTAGAAAATTGTCTCTCAGAATGAGCAGTGTAAACATTTAAAGTAGGTGAAAAACAGTGTACAATAGAGTACTAGCCCTGCATGACAGGAAGTCGGGTTGGAAACCTAGTAGGAGTCTCCCTAGCCCTAACTTACATGATTCAGTGGTGAAAAAAATAAAAAGCAGCATATATTGCTAAACTGCTTATAAGATGGCATTTTAGAGTCATTGTAATAAATGAAAATTCCACTAGGTGGTTCTGGTGCTCTTCTAACAAGGATTGAGAATGTTAGTGCACGGCAATTCTATGTTCTTTTTTTGCTCTATTGTTTTCCTAACTATACTGAGTATGTCAAAATCCAAACATTTAGTTATATTCTAAATGGTGGTATTAATAATATATTTCTTGATTAAGGATAAAATACTTTTGGTCAAATAAGACCAAGGTATGAGACTTCAATATTGTGAAATTCCATTGGTAGGTAGGTAGTATTTATCAGTTAAACTGCTAGAACTATGTTTTACTTTAGCCTTGGAAGTTACCTACTTGAACTGTAATCACAATGGACTTGTAATTAGGTTTTTTACGTGAGGTATCATCAATCTAGTAGAATTTTAAATTAGTATGTTTATTGCATGTAAAACATTGCTATCATCTAAGGTGGTATGTGACAACAGACCATGAACAACTGCAATCATGGGAACTTTTTTCTTGTATGGGCTGTTGTTTAAGATAGGATACTGATTTAAACACACCTCTGCTCTGGAGCTTTGCTATGGCCCAGTGCAGCCACTCTTGCATTTTTATTAAGATCAGCTAATACTTACCACCTTTTCCCTTTGCAATTCCTCTGTTTCACAAATACCAACTACTTTTTCTCTCAGATTGACTGAGATATGCAACTTGAGATTTGCAGTTTACATATTCTCAGCTTGTATTCATCTTTAAAGGCTGCTGTTACTATTTTAGACCTGAAGAAAGGCCTTTGTGCCCAAATGCCTGTATCTCCCAAATGTGTTAATCTGGTATAGTAAAAGGTGTTATTCATTACTACAAATCTTGCCCTATTGAGTAGCTTTAGAATGTGTTGCTGGTTCTACAGAAGTGTTGGGTTTTTTTTAAAAAAAGAGAGTATGATTTTTTTTTCTGTCTTTTGTCATATCTGGTGTTAGAGAGTTGGTTATTTTTGCTACCATGGTGCATGTTATTAATGCTAGGTAACTACTCCAAATATTTCCACAAACAGACTACAGAACTCAGTTTGCTTCAGCTGTGTTTGCATTTTCCTAATGCACTAATGAATGAGTTTCATAGGAGTGTTCATGGGAGAAATTTGCAGAATATTATGGAGACTATTACAGAGAATACTACAGAACAGATATGATAAACTCCAAGTCTGCCCATCAGAAAACTGATTCTGGTAATTAATGTTTTTTAAACTACTTCAACATTTGTGCTCTCACATTTTTTTCTGGTGGAGGTGTAGGCTCGTATGTAGCAAATATAAGCCTATTGACAATAGCCCTGCTGATCCTTTAGAAATCGTCGACAGACCCACAGAGCTCCACAATGCAACACAGACTCCCATCAGGCCAGAAATGAGAGCTCATATCATGTACTAGCGACAATTACAATTCATCTGCCATTAGTCTTCCAATTTAAATATTGACTACTCACAAAAATAAGTCTTTTAAAAAGCCCCTGGATCAAATGTCACAAAAAGTAGGAAACAAAAGGCAAGCACATTTCATAAGTTCTTCCATTTTTGCTGCCCTTTCTAGTTCTTGAACTTACCTTTCGGAAGAGATTGTCTCTTTTACAAACAGTTTGTGTAACACAATCACTGCTAATTTGTGCTTGGGCCACACTTTCCTTGTGTTTGTGCTGGTTTGTATCTAGGGATTAATAGCACTCCTGTAATTAACATGGTCATCACCTCCAGAACTTGTGGATACTTTCTACAGGTGATGTTTTTATTTCTTTAACCCACTGTTAAGAAAGCTTGTAAAATCAGGCTGTGTGATTGCTATTAAATATAAAGTTGCAGAACATCTACCCATCAGCTATATTCATCTGACGCCATGCCGCACAACCTATGCAGGAAATTTAAACTGGATTTGTACCCCACTTTACCAGAATAACCTTCTTTCTTCTTTTCATGGTAGGTGTAGAATGGAGATCTACTTCAGTCATTGAACAAGACTAGAACTAGAGGTATTTCCCTGTACACAAGGATCTCAAAAGACTGCAAAAAACATTGCAATCATTGCAAACATTTGATGGTTTTTTTTGCAAAAAACATCCAAAAAGCATTCATCAAGAAGAGTAAACCAGTCTGAAAAGCCTTATGACATGCTTAAAAACGCTCTGATTTGGCTGGCAGTCATAGAAAGCTCCATCTTTCTATACAAAGGGAGAAGGCACCTTAGGAAAATATTTATCAGAAAAAGTGGTATACTTTTTCTAAAATTCATACTCATTCTTTCATCCTGCCATAGGTAAGCATCCATATCAGAAGTATTGTAAAGCTGTGATATGTTTATATCTTCTTATATGATTTCTAAGCTCTAGAAATCTCACCTAAAAATACCACATAAATAGAAGATCAAACATGCACGTGGAATGTGATTTATGTGGTGAAATATCCTTGTGACCTCTGTTATTCTAGAAAGACATAAGACCACTTAGAACTAGATATTACAACACAGAAATGTGTATATGGAGAGAAATTAATTCTCTTTGTAGCCAAGCATTTAGTGTAATGTAATTAAGCACTCAGTAGTCAGTTCTGGATGCAGGAATGTGTGGATTTGCAACGCTTATTTCTGCCAGAGTTTGTTAGTAAAATTGGAACAGACGTGCTTTTGAAATACAAAAAACCTACTCGGTCTTTATTAAAACCCAGAATCTCATGAGTACAACTAGTGGAAGTTCACCTTTCAAATGTTTTTACTACTATTGTTTGACATATCCAGGGACTATCATTGTAACCAATACTGAGGCATTTGTGGGTGTGAAGAACTAGCAAGGAGCATTCTCTTTTTTTTTCTCTTTTTTTTCTAAGCAGTACAATAGGTGAAGTAACACTACTGTGCTTCAGTTCTTCCCGCAAGCCCTACCCTAAACAAAGGAATAGTACATACTTTTAGAATGCCATTATTCATGATCTACAAAATGTATGTGTTCTGTGAAAACAGAATAATTGTCTGCCAACATTTGGACATTTCAAGCTTGTCTTACTCCTCAAGATAAAGAAATAGAGGTGAGTCATGTTGGCATGAACAGCTTTTTCATATAGTTCATAATAGGTATGACCAGAATTGACCTCAAACTCAAAAGCCTGAAAGTGTATTTCTTTTCTCTTGGTATTGCAAAAGAATATTTCTATTATATCTTAAACGGTGTTTGTCATTGTGCACTTTATTTCTAGGCTAGCCTGTTATGGTATGTTGTTTCTCAGGAGAACACATGAAATGGCACAGATCAGCCTGGCAGATTTTAAACTGTCTTGGTGGTTCTTAACACACCAAGACACCTTAACACACCGCCAGAACCAGAAAACTTTAAAGAATGGTTTTGATTAGGATTCTGATTTCACATGTGTTTTGCAAAGCCATTATTGCATGCATTTCCATCAGGATCACCCAGGATATTACCTCTTAAATTCCATGTAAGCTTCTGTTATTCCTGATAGATTTGTACTCGCTGCAATAATAAGCAAGCAACTGATATAGCCTCTCTGGCTTATGGTACATTGCCAAATTAGTTGTGACTTTAGGACAATGAACTCCCCAGCTATGTCTATATTAGTAAATTAAGCTGTGTTCAGAAAGTGTCTCCAGGCACTAGAGCACACATTCAGAAGGACCTGGGTACACTTCTGGCATATGCCAACTACCATTCTCCCCAACAATTCCCAGACACAGATCTGGAGCTAGGATGTTTCAGAGGCCATTCCCAACAGCCATGCTGTCCCTCAGCTTTGCAGAGTCAGAGTTTACTAACATTTTGCCTTGATGCACAGGAATGTTCTTGGGCGTATTTAATTTATTGCTACGGCTGTAGATCCACACTTCAGACTCAGAGAGTATCTCAAACCTGACACTGTTATGAACTTACATGGACACTGTCAACCTGGAAATTATGTTTTTTAACTATCTGTTTTTAGAATATTGTCCTTTTTTAGTTTATTTGACTGTAATTTTTGTTTTTCATGCTATCTAATTTTTTAACAGTTTGCTAAATGTTCTTAGACCAACACAGAGAAGCCATAAAAATGCTAACATAAAGTAGGTATTTAAAAACAATTAAGTACCAGTAATTTATTAGGACAGGTCAACAATGATACCTAACAACTACACTTTTCCTCTTTACAGTCCTCTCAAGCCTAGTTCTTCTTAGAATATTTTTTAAGAAGAGCTGCTTGAAAAAATGTAGATTCTTTTTTGCTTCTTTCTCTATTTTTCTGCTCATTGCATTGTATCCTAGTATTCCAGAAAAGGCAGGAGCATTTGTGCCCACCAATGTGATTTACCCTGGTATCATAAGGTATATACATGCATTAAACCACCTTAAAAATCTCCTGAGCTATCTGCAATGACAAACATGTATATTTAGCTACCAGTCCTTTTTGTCTCAGTTATACCAAAACTCATCTTGATTACTGTCTTGCTATGACAACACTCTATATGAAATTCTAACTACTTGGATCTCAATGGGGAGTTTTAATTAGTGCCAAAGGTATTCAGTTTCTGTCTTTCTCACAATACTGAGCAGCAGATGAAAGGTTTAAATTTTAATGTGTACTCCAGCATAGCCCTTTGATTTATGTTGTAAATACTATTTGGCAGCCTGCTTTTATTACTGTGTTTTACTTTATTACTGTACATAACTTTAAAAAAATCACTTTAAAAGTTGATACAAAGTATGGGCAAGAATAATCTGAGTATTTGCTGTGATACTTCTTCCATTATCATCTTGTTTCTTTCCAACATTTTTGCTCTGTTTTTCAGCAAGTTCACATTCTGCGATACCCAGGTTTTTTGATTGCTTTCTAACTTTGACATCAACCGTAAATTAAAGTCTGCTACTTCTTCCGTTGCTCACTCTGTAGACATTACTCCTCAGAGCAGAGGTTGCCTTATTGTCTGCACAGTATTTAGCACAGTGACTTCCTGATCAGTGTGTCTATCCACTCTAGTAGAAGAAAAATTAGCAATATCCATATTTTATTATGAGTGATTTTAATTTTATTTCCATTTGATCAGGTAAAAAGCAAGCAAACCAGACTCTCCCCGCTGTCCTGCATCAACAGGGTGGCTCTGATGGTCTGTACGGCACTGCGAAGGTGTGGTTTCAGAGGTCTCATACATCCTGGCTTACCCAGTGGAAGCTGGTCTATCCTTTACAGCTGAATTGTTCAATCCCAGGTTTTATCCAGGAGGATATCTGTTGAAATCCATGGTATCACAGGTGCGGTGCTGTCAGCAGCTGCGCTACCTGGGTATGTCAGCACGGGCTGAGGTCACACATCTGGGTAGCTGTTAAGCTGGTGCTTACGTACATCTCAGCCCGTGACTCGCTTCCGTCAGGAATCCTTTGCCCGTCTCATGGCACGGCAGAAATGGCGCAGGGGTAGCCTGACGCCGCATTGTCTGTGCCGCAGTGCTTCAACAGTCAGGCGTGCCTCGCAGGTGGGGCGGTGTGGGTGCAGACAACACCCTCCATTGAGGCTGCGGCATCTTTCCCTACTACTGGCAGCGCCTGAATCAGAAATGACTCAACTTTTCTATAAGATACTGACAGAAGACTTGAGCACTGTTATTTAAAATCGTAGTATTTCAAAGCTGAACTAAGCCAACGTGTAATGCATGCCACAGAGATCCATGGTCTGTTTTATGGAGTCACTTTGCAGAATATTTAAAGCAATCTTTTACCATCGGAGATGAAAAGGAAAGAATGGATTTTGAGAACAGACAGAGGAACAACAAGATTCAGCAAGAGTCCAGAAGTGTCCGGGTCCCACAAGGCCAGGGGCTCCCTGGGGCCAGGGTGCTGGGGGCTCCCCAGGGTGGCAGGGCAGGGCCTGGCAGCCCAGGTCCGTCTCACCGCCCAGCCAGGAGCAGGGCAGCCGGGGGGACCAGGGCAGCCCCAGCCCCGGGCATCAGGCACCTCCCTGGGGACAGGGACAGGCCGAGGCTGGGCCAGGATGTCGGCCCACGGGCGTGTGTCAGGATCAGGCACGGTGAGGGGGACTGGGGTCAGACATGGCCCCAGGATGGTCGTGCGGGCCCTGCCCGCAGCGCTGTCTGGGGGCCTCCGTGAGCCCAAGGACTCCAGAGGGAAGGTGCTCTGGGCCATTACGAGAAGTGTAGAGATAGCTGAATGCCACATGATGATGGCATGGTGCATGATGGCTCCTTTTCTTGCTACAGTTAAAATCCTCCAGAATGTAGTAACTTTGCTGCTTACATAGTTTACACTATATTGATAATTTTCCATACACCATTTTGTATTGGTGATTCCAGACTGTTTAGATCTTTCTACAAGTGTCTGGATTTGGATGCAGTGGTCTTCTTGCTTACATCCTTTCTGACGAAATCTGGGTGTAACAGAGATCACTTTACTGAGGATCACTGGTACGTAGATGCAGCAGGCTACCATTTTCTATTGAGAATCTCTTTAGGATGTAGGTAATGATACAGGAACATTTTTAGTGTTTCTACTCAAGAGTAATTTCTAGGTTATCTAACTTTTACTTGTCTTTTCTTTGTGTGTGATAGGCTAGCTCTTTGAGATGAATATGAAGCATGGTGATTTCGTTCTTGTTTGTTTTGTCTGCATTTCTTTAAATTAATTTCCAACTTAGTCATAGGTTTCTAGATATGAAGTTGATCAGACTGTGCTTGCTGGTAGAAAGCCAACACTTTCCACAAAATATCACATCCTTACCATTTAGTTCTTTTTCAGTTTCAAGGATGAGAAAATAAGCTATGTTAGATGAAATTTTGTGTTTATTATTAACAAAGCAAGATATTTGTTAGTTATTGTAATATTTAAGTTCACGAAAATGTAGATAGATGATATGGTAATTTTACTCTTTGATATAAGTGTACTAGTTTATTATCCTTGCTACTTTGTAGGCACTCTCCAAGGTCAGTGGAGGGAAATAGGTACCTCCCATGACTAATTATCCTATGCTAAACTGTTGGTTTATTTTGTGATGGTGCTTTTGACCTCCACTTCAAAGGCTACCATATGATGGGGAATAAAAATTACGCTAAGAAAATATCCAGATTCTGTGTTACTGAGCTCTGTCCTGGTGAAAAATTACCTCGTTAGCTCTGGATAGTGATCTCTTCTGCAGTGGTTGGGGATGAGAGCAATGTTTGCATCATAGCAGTGACTGAGTGTTGAGTAATATGCCAGAAAATTTCTGAGCTTTGTGAGTCACCAAACCTGAGTGGTGTGGAGATGCTCTGGGCTGATTTGGAGGGGAGGGCAGAAAGCATTTCAGAATGTTCAGCATTTACTATAATCATCTTGAAGTGACCCAGGAGCTTCTTGTAATCAAGTTTCTACTACATCAAATACATCATATATGTTGAGCAAAGAAATATTCTTACTAACAGAAGGAGGCAACAGTCAGAGGAGTCAGAATCTGTATGCTTTTTGAGGTCGTGTTTTCCAGGGATTTTGATTTGGAGGTTAATTTGGAGGGCAGGAAGTTTCTTCTAAAAAGATTTGAAACAACTTATTTCTGAAGCAAAATACTTCCACTTAGGAAAAGGTCATATATACTATAGTTGTGGAGATATTTCTGAGTTCGAAAATTGATACACACTCCAAAAAATTTAGTACTGTTTGATATTTCTACAACTTTCGTGCTAAGAGTATATAACAGGTTTGTGGAAATCCTCTGGTCGACATTTCTTGCTATCAAGTAGTATTTACAACTTTGAAGCTTGAATTTTCTTCCTTCCTATTTTCAGCTGCCTTAAGAACTCTGACAAACTAGCAGAGCATATGAGCTTTTTAAGGATTTAGGGAAAGCAGTCAGGTCCTGTGTATGATGAAACAGTGTATAGGTAGGTATTGGAAAGCAGTCAAGGCCATTCTCGGCTGATGGACTTAGATAGGGTAAGGTAGGTGCTGGTAAAGTTAGAGATTTTTGAAAGGGCTAGTGATACAGAGGCTGATTTAAATTGCTAACTAAACATGGTTAGGGACTCTTTGTGGGCTCTGAAATGAAGTGGCATGAGGTGACTTGTATCTGTTCAGCAAAAACCTCATTCTTACCCCCCAAAAAACAGGTGATCATGTCTTAACTAGCTAGCGAGAATGGTCCCTGGAGCAGGCTGTCCTGTGAACTATGCCTCAGAGAGTGCTAATTGGCCATCCCAGGGAGAAGACTATCAGTTAATTAACGTGGATGATCAGCAGTGTGGTGCCTGGGCTCGCTCCCTGGCTCCGTTCCACTGAGCAGTTTAGCCATAAACAGAAGTATCCTTTCTGGAGTGAGCAGCTTTTCTCTGCAGGCTTCAGGCTCACTAATGGGCATTGCTGATTGATCCAAACTCAAGTTGTGATTTAGTCTTGTTCAGTGGGCTGTTTGTCTGTTTCTTTTGTTTTGCTTTATAATACAAATTGATGGGAGCCTCTCTGTTGGAGCATTGGCAGAACTTTGAGCCTGAGATGGCAGGTAAAAGACCACCTTATACTTCATTCTCTTTCATGCAGTCTTACTGCATTTTTGTTATAAGATAAAGACAACTTCTGAGCAACCTAGCCAAGTAATCTAGTTCTGCGTGTACAGAAAAAAATGCCCTGGCACACAGTCACAAGTCCCATTCTACGGAAGAAAAAAAACTTAAATATTTGAATATATATACAGCAGCTTATCAACTCCAGATCTCTGATCTTTTTCTCTTGGATGCAATGGATGAATTCGATTTGCAGCAGTCTGTATTTGTTTTTATGAGAACTATAATTCTTTCTTTCCCTGCTGCACAAAAAGGACTATTTTCCCAGAAGAGCTTAGAGAAAAACACCAGGAAAATATGAAGCTGTAGTCCCAGACTTTAGCTTTGCTTCAGACTCTGCCCTAGTTCACTCTCCTGTGCCATAGTAGTAGTTCCAGGACAATATGACTCTTCTCCCTTCTGGATGGTTTACAGCAACAGGTCCTTCCTGAGCCAGGAGGAGGCAAATGCTTACCCCTTGAGGCTTAATGAATTAATTCTAATTACTTAGCTGGGTTCTGCAACCTGTATTATCAGTATTTGTAGGTAAGATTGCTTCCTTTTGACCAAAAGACCTATTTACATGTCAGTAATGACTATATAAGCTGGTTTTACTAAAATCCTCAACCAACCAGAAGATGCACTGGCTCTTGAATCTTGGAGGAACATTAAGAAACACTCACAACTTCTTGTTTTGATTATTCCAAGCATTCATCAGGTATCATTCAGAAGTTGGTCACAGCAACAAGGAATGATGGGACCGAATACTAAGCCCTTTCCCAGTTTGGAAAACAAGTGAATCTCTGTGGTAGGGTGATACATCTGCTTCTTCTCAAATGATTTGAAATAGATTGTGAAGTTTTTTGCATTTGCAGAGCCTACCATGTTATTGAACAGCACCAAAGAACAATCTCCTATATAGTGAGGGGAGGGCAGGTGTTACAGAAAGTATTCAAAAAGGTGATCAAGAAAAAGAGCACACCTGTTCTGGAAGGGAAAGCACCTCTCTGGACCTGCAGGAGAGCTTACTATAAGAAGTGAAACAGAGAGCTTCGAAAAAAATGAAGCCACCAGACAAGGTATTTTTGTTTTTAATGTTACAGCTCTTATGGGTGTGTGTTTTTTGTGGGAATAGATGCCATACTTTATAACTTCAGCAGACAGCATCCAGGACGTGATATTTCATTAATGTCTCTACCAACCACCTGCATAAGTCAATCACAATATCCTTTATAGACCATTTCTTAGTTTTACATTCACTTTAAGAAGCTGCTGCTTTTTTTAATATGCTCTTCTGATGTAAGAAGTATGCTGGCCCCCAAAGTGAAAACTGAATCTCATTGTTACTGTAAAAGATACATGCCTTGCAGAATGTGAGTATTCCAGAGAAGAAATAGAAAACATTAGATCAATTTACTAGAAAGTAACTAGCCTACTTAGTTATTTGTGGCCTATCTACTATTTCCTATTAATGAATTGACCAACATGCTTAGATGATGGCACTGGAATAGTTTTCAGTCTGTAATTGCTTAGTTCACTGCTTCACATTATCACGACTTTTTCACTGTGCTGGTTTAGTAAGTTTGACTTTTGTTTACTGAATTTACTAATACTGAAAGCTAAAGCTTGCAAGGCCAAGAGATCTTCCACATCTTCTGTAACTGATGCTAACCAGTGCAAACAAGACCTTCTGGATTAGGACTGAGTCTGTAGGTTTGCAGTATCTACTACTGTACTCTGATTTAGCATTTGGTCCTCTAAAAAGGAGAATTTCCATAGAGGTGATTTATTGATATTAAGGTTGAGGTCCTCAGAGGATCTGAATCAGTGTTTGTCCACTGCCAACTTATCTTTCACATATTGCATGTCTAAAACTGGATGAGAAATGCAGTACACAATATCACTGCTAACCCGCTCATACCTTTCATTTTTTTTCAAGATGTTGCAGTTGAAAGTGAGAAGACATTACATGTGGTCATACAACAGCAGAATGAGGCCACAGGAGAGGTCAGCTGCATAGCAACTGAACTTTTGGAAGAACAGAAGACTGAGGGACCATGTCTTTCTCCTTTTATGCAAGGAATCATGAAGATAGCCCAAATTGCGAAAGCCCAGGAGAATAAGGAAGGGGAAGAGAGTAAGCAGCAATAGGATGTGAACCCCTTTGACTTTCCGTAGATATTGCATGCTCAGCATATCAAAACAGTACTGAAAAAAAGGGGGAACAATAACAACAAAAAGAAATACTACAGAAGAAAGTGAGGTAGAAGGAGAAAATAATCTCCTAGGATCGGTTGTTTGAAGAATGAAGACACTTAGCAAAATACTTAGCCAAGTTGTCAATTTTCTTGTATTGTCAATGTCCCTGGTCAAGTGTGTTGTATATCAAATCTGAATTAGCAGAGAAGCAGAACACTTCTGTCCCCTGTAAAAGCGGTAGGGAAAAAAAACAGTAAAGGGGAAAAAGACTTTCTTTAAAATCAAAATGCCTGTTATCCAACAAGATATGCAGAAATAACATGCGTAATAGTCCTTCCTTCTGCAATGTATGATATTCCATGAGCATCCTGGTTCTGCTTTTTGAGACTAAAAAGCTCTGAGAACCTTCTGGAGGAATCTGTACCCTCCAGAAGGCAAAGTCCTCCAAGCTCCTGTAATTCTTCCTTATTGGCTTCTCTCATTAGAAACAAAAATACAAGCAAAAAATTTCTTCTTTCTTTCCTGCTATCATACAAACATAGGTGTCTGTATTTTAAGACATTCAAGTTGCTGTAATATATCTAGCTTTTTGCCCTTTAGAGAATGGTATCCTTGTTTGTCTCTACACGGTGCTTTTCTGCCAACATGCCGGTCTGAAGTTGCATATGCCTGCCTGTTTACCATGTATCCAGCATAGTGTGGCTGGCCTTTCTTCAGGGAATAAAAGTAAGTAAGTCTTTTGGAATATCCTGAACTTTCAGTTCTTCATAACATCATTCACCTATATCTATAGGAAAGGTAAGCACAGACTCACTCTTTTTGTCTGAGTTATTTCAGGACTGTAACAAAACATGAAGAGGGAGTCACAGTTTTGCTGCTAGTGAAGGCTAGTTTTTCTCTGAAACCATTTCTTTATTTCCATAGACTGCTTGCCCTTCATATTATCCTTCTGTCTTCTCTTGGAGAAGTAAGGGTGAATGTGAAGTACCTATTGGCAAATGTTCATGTTATTGTTTATGTCCAATGGTGAATCATGAGACTGAATTACAGGACAGCACAGAATTATAGAAATAATTAGTTTTCACGTTTTGCAACTATTAACATCCATTTTAATAATTTAGTCCATTAATAAGTGTCGTCTTTGCAGTGCATTGCACTGCCCTCTCTGTCTCTCTCTCTCTTTACCTTTTACTCCAAAAAGGTTCCGCCTGTATGAGATACCTGATACTGTGTCTCTTCTTCCTGCATTACTGTGTCTCTCAGGCCATCCTCAGAGTCATCTACTTGAATTATGAATGTGAATTTAGAAATCGCAAGCACTGAAGTAAAGTTTACTCAAATAAATTGTTTTTAATGCCTACTAATCCAGCTGTTCCACCTTGCAACTGTATGTAACTGTTCTGTAGACTTGAGGGAGAGCGGTCTCACAGTTTCCTGGGTAGAGAGAGAAAACATTCAAAAGCCCAACTGTGGGCCATCATCCCCAATGTTCAAACTGAGGTCCTGGCTCTCAGGACAACTTTCCCCCTTCCTCTGGAGCACATCTTAAATAGATTTATTCTGGGGGAATTCACAGCTCCTTCTCAAAGCACTATCACATTAGCCGTTTGTTACTGATTAGGTGCAGAAATATTATCACGTCTCCAATTTAAAGGTTGCTTTTCTCACTCAGGTTTCTTTCTGTCTCTAGTGACTACCCAGCAATAGGAAACAGTTTTAGTGGAGGTTAAGTGATCCATGCCCAGACCACTTCATTGATTCTATGTCTAAAGCCATACTGTTGGGTTGATGGAGCATATCTGCTTGTGCTTACGTTATGATTTAAGGCTTCATGCTAAATTAACAGTTTTAAAGGTTACAAGTAATTTTTCTGCACATTATCAAATTCAACAAATTAAGTTTTTCTTTTGCTACTTCATGATCTGTTTTCATAGAAGTCTGTGACCCTATTGTTTATGCAAAAATATAGTGCATATTGATTATAGGCAAATAATCAATCACTTTGTCTTTTTTTTACAAGAAATTGCCAGAAAGCTAAAGCAAAAACATTCTTACAATAACCTCATTGGCACAAAGTTAATTTTCTTCTGTTTGTACTGTAAGTCATGCAGCATGCTTCCAGCAGTTGTAACAATGCTGAGCTCTTTCAAAAAAAATTTAATAAAAATGGAAGACTATGTAAAAATGACTGATTGTGTTCTGTCATACTTAAAAATATATGTAAATAATATAATCGTGAGGAAGGGTGTGAACGTTGGCTACTATGAATGACACTATTCTTGCTTTAAAGTATTTTTACTCTTGCATCACAAGCTTGGTATCTGATATTGGTGATGACTAGAAGTTTCAAATAATTCATGGTGAATAATGGATTTAATTTGTTTTAGCTCTGTTTCTGCATGTGATTTTGTCATGAACATCTTATAATTTTCTCCAATGTATTCATGAGATAATTTCTCTGAGTAAGTTTTAGTGTATATATTGTTCACAACTGCAAATATTTGAAATTCAACATCTCAGCTGTTTTAAAGAGCTTTGATTGGATGTATGAGTCATATACTATTTTTCTGTTCCAGGACTGGGTAAAAGAAACTTACAGATTTTTATGACTAGTCGCATTTACAAGCTCAAAATCTGCTGTGTTCTTATTCTGTAATATTCATTTTAAAAGGTCCTTTTCTGTGAACTATTCTGCTATTTGACTCCTTTGTCTGAATAGGAGCACAAAATTATACTCAAAATGAGTCTGAACACAGCCACAGTACAGTCAGCATTTTTCCAAGTAAATATTTCTGGAAATTCTACTCAGGTAGATATATATCTCATCAACTGGCCATTTCAAATGTGCTTTGACATCATACTTTATTTGAAGTGACTTTATGACTGGAGTATTTAGATCTTGAAAACTGTGGGACGGAGGGAGGTTATAAAAGGTCATTTGCAATTCTTAGGTATTTTATGCTGTGGTTAAGGAAAGGCCTTTAGTGTTCCTTAGTGTCTGAGTTCATATAATCAACACTGAATACTAGCCCAAAATGTCTGGACACAACTATATACTTGGTTTTGCATTCACAGTTTGCCTACTCTGATACCACTAAAGGAACTAGCCCTTGAACTAAACTTGATTCTAGGATAGGGTTAAGAGGTATATATGTTTCTCTTACTCTAAGTTCTATAACTAAATCAAAAGTGTATTTCTGACATATGAGTAATTATATGTAGTGATTAAAAATTAAAGCTCCGAGCCACTAATACCCCAAAGCAGCTGTTCTGTTTTGCTGATACATCATGCTGAGTTAAGCTGGTCACTTTTGGCCTGCTCACCTAAATCACATACTCCCTAATGGAATGAAATACTTTATTACATTTTGGTTGACCTGCCCTTTACCTCTAATAATTTGTGGAAGAGACACAAACAAACAAAATCTATTGATTACATACTCCACAGTTGTGTAGGCGTTAGTATAATTTAGAAAGTAAGTTATGCATGAGAATATGTTCGTTAGTATAGACTCTTACTCCTGATGTCATTAGGGTCACATCCAGAATGGCATTTAATATCATGTACTTTAACCATAAGTAATTCAATTTATAAATACTTCAGTGGGGCTAACGCAAAATTCAGAATATGCTTAAATTCTTTGTAGACTTGAAACATATAAGAATTGCAAATACTCTGTGATTTCCACTATGGTTCGTCCTGCTCTGTGGTAACTAAAAACAAGCATATACTAGTCTAATCAGAGGAAATGACATGTATTTTACAGCAGGTTAAGTGTTCCACAGAGTTCATTCAACCCAATCCAATATTCTGTAAGTTCGCTACATCAGAAACATTTATTCATACATCTTAATTGCCAATGATCTTAAAGACTCTTTTCMAGTTGCATTTCTAGGGCTACTGTTATCAGCAAGACAATTAGTAAAGTGGTGTCTTAAATAATATCAGTCAGGTTTACTGAAGTTGGTATATTTTAACCTCCATTTTTATTTACTTCTATAGTCTCAGGTAGAAATGAACACTGTTTCCAAAACATATAGCAAATACTGCTTTCAGTCATATATTCTCATTTCAAAGTAACTATGAACTTTCTGAAGAGTTCTTCTGGAATTGCAGGAGGTAACTAAGGGCAGAGTATGGCCAGAGCTTCCACAAACTGCTATCCCTCTCCTATCTGTATATCTTAATTGCCTGCTTTTTATTTCAAGTAGTTAGCAGATGCTCCTTCTGGCAACCTTTTACACAAAACTATGAAGCTGTTCCCAGTAAATAAATTATTGTCTTGAATATCCAATAGACACAATTAAATGCATGTTATTTTTCCAGAGCTATTCCACCACTTGGAACAAGTAATGCTCTGACAACAAACACTATCTTTAGAACAAGATGAACTTTTATATTTTGCCCTTTGTAGAGATGTGCTTAAAAAATCAGCAACACTATCTAGCAACCAAAAAGAGTAATTATAGCTTTCTCCTTTTCTAATTATGTAAATTCATTTAACAAAATAAACACAAGGATATCCCTTATGTTTTATGATGGCTTGTTCTTCTGCCTTTTTTTCACGCAGAGGGACAACCATACCTTACGTAGGATCCCAGCAGGAAAAACCCTAGAAATTCCTGGAAGCCCTGCCATCTGTTGGAGCATAGCAGAATGGGAGCTCTCAGATATATAGGAGGTTTTGGTCCATCACCTCTTCTACACTTTCTGTAAAGAACAGAAGATAACACACAGCCCTCCATTTGAATTTTGGGTAAGCCCCTTTAACATAATTCTTATACAAGGATGTTGCTGGCTTACCTGAGGCCCTCTGAGATCACCGGTTTGTGATCATCATTATTTTATTATATTAAGTAAAAATGAAGTAGTGAAGATGTAGCAAATTAACTGGCAACAAATGAATGCAGGTTTTGCAGGTTTTTTTTCATATATGAGCTTCATATCCTCAGACAATAGCTAAAGATTATTTTTATTTATCAGTATACAAATTTGGTAGCATAAAAGGAATATAAAGGTTATTTCCTCAGCAAATGGCTTTGCAGATGTAGTATCCCACTGATGATCCTGTAACGAATAGAGCTGCTTTATCCAATATTCCTGGTCTTCCACAAAAAATACCGTGTCTGCTTCTTTTCTCCCTTTGTAAAGCCAATAGTAGAGCAGATAGAAAAGGCAGAATTAAATGACATAAAAGTATTTCCTGTGCAGTTCCTTTCACTATACTACTTTAAACAGATTATCATAGATATCAAGATAACAACTCTTTTTCAGTCTATATAAAGAGAAAGATAAGGCATATTTGTTATGAAGGAACATACAGATTAAAAATAATCTTCTGGCAAACAGCATAGTGAAATAAGAGCAGAAAGGTCACATTAGACAGCATCTGGGTGGATTGTGACGAAGAAATGGAGATGAATGACTAGTCTTAGATTAAAGATTCTCAGAAGTGTCTTGCAGTAGAGTAATCATTGTTGCAAAGGTGATTAAAATAGCACGCTTAGTCATGTTGTATCCACTAATCTGGAGATAGAACATTATTATACAGCACTTATTCACGTATGTAGTGCATGAAGGCAGAATTTTAAAATGGTACGTCCCATTCGGCTTGTGAGTCAAGTGAAGATTATGGAACACCCATTTAATTGCCTCTGTAATGCCACAGCTGCAGTATGTGTATTTGTGCATTCAAATACTAGAAGCTACTTTCCTAGCTATTTTAGCTCATTTTACCTTCATTCTCTTCACTACCCTGCTAAATCAACTGCCCAAGGCCTACAGTGAAAAATGGCTTTTTGCAGTCTTCCAGAGGAAGGTGCCTCCTACATCCAGCTGGTCTGCAGTAAATCAGAACCCTCCAACATTTCTTCTTGAAAGGGAAAAAGCTTCCGTACTCTGGCTGAAGAAAACATTGCTGACATTCTTAACAGACCAACAGACACCAATCTGCTCATGAAATCTTCTTAAATTATTTTCATCAAATTTTACTTAACAGTTATACTATCTAATCTATCCAACCATCTCTTATAATTCATGGAACGAATTCCTCTGATTCTTAATCAGATGCATTATCTGAAAATTCCTGCATGCAGCCTGAATGCTGGAAACTTTAGACTACCATACTGTTGCATTAGTTATGGTTTATCTTTTTCCACATCAGTTTTAGAAAAAGATTCTTCATTCATGGTAGTTCTTGACCTGAGGGGATTTTACCTGCTTGTTATCCATGTGAAGGCAAGGTGATCCTGAATATCCTGCAGCCTCTGAGAAATCTGAGAAAATAATTAAGTATTAGAAGAGACCTTGTCCAAATGTCTCCAAGGTGAATAAACTATCCCACATGCACCTTTTTTATCCACTTTATGCTCATATTCTATTGTGCACATGGAGGCTGATTAAGGAAGACAAGGTATTCATGTAATTGAAAATATTGCCACCATAAGTAACTTATTTAGTATCTGAGGATGAGAATGTAAAACATAGCGAGACTATCTTATCTTTGATACTTTAAATTTGTGAATTGAGAATGATCTCAAAACTAGAAGAAAATAATTGACATTATTACTGCAAAAATATCTATTAAAAAAAGAATTAGATAGAAAAGTATGTGCATTTTCCGAAGTTCAATACTTCTGTTTCTTGGTTAATCAAGGTAATAGTTAAATACAGAACATAATCTTAGAGGGAGCTGTAGTCCCTGTTGTAGACTGCTTTGTGAAGCCCTAACCTCTAGGGTATTTGCAAGAGACAGTGGCAACTTACCTAGCAAGAAGCAATGTAGCTGCATTATTGCACTCTGCTTGCTTTAATTTGTTCTGCCAAGAAGTTGTGTATGCTGGACAGGGCACATCCCCACTCTGGTGTGACTATGATGCTGCTAGTCACCGATCTACTGTGTGCTGAATTGTGCTGCATAGCCGTAATTGAAAAGGTTTCTTCTTGGATAAAAATGTAAAGATAAGCAATTCTAAAGATTTTCTTCTTTCATACATTATTCTGAGTGATATTACCTTTCTTCATTCTAGTCTCCTTTGTTTCAGTCTCACATAGAAGAAATTCTGGTGTAGTGCCTGGGAAAATGATTCGTCAGGTGTTGTCACTCTCAAATATCCTGTGATACCCAGAAGACTTTTCAAGATTATCTTGCATAATTTCACTAATAAGGGACAGCTGCCTAGACAACACAACTATAAAAATTAGTCCTAAGTTTATATTTTTTGTAATAAGTTTCAAGCAGTCTTTTCACTGCTCCGGTTTTATGGGACAAACTCAGATAGTCATGTCCTTTTAACCAAAGAAATAAAACTATTACTGACATTTGCTAGCCCAGAGATGTCAGCCCACTGTAGGGAGCTATGCCAAACTGCTTTCCTCAACTGATAGCATCCAGGGTAAATAGGCAAGATCTTTTTCTCTCTTCTTCCTCCTCTTCATCTGTGAAATGTATTCAACTCAAACAAGAGGTTGGCCTCTTCCCAGGGGATCCAGAACTTCATATCCCTAGAAGCTAATATTCTTCTCTGTTCTGCAGCAGTATCATGAATATTATTCAAGAGTCAAGATACTGTCTGTTCTGCCAGAGAAAAGGCGGCTTTTGCCAGATCTTAATCATGAACCATATAACCTAATATTCTATGTTTAGAAACTTCTCTTCCAGATGGAGCACATTTCCTTTTCTCATCTTAGGATTTCTTCTACTCAGTTGGACTGTTTATGTTATTCCTTCCTGTTTTTCCATCCGTTTCTCTTCAAATAAGACTCAGAATTAGTCAAACAGTTACTGTAAAAATTTAAAATCATTCTCAAAATAGGTAGTCTGCCTCAGGGTAAAAATTTGTATTTTTAGATACGGTAGTGCCATTTTTCCCAGATGACTCTAAAAATATATCTGAAATTATTTTATAAGTACTCTGAATGTTCTGTCATTTCCTTTTATTTGAGGTGGCAGTAATTTTGATGGATTTACATTGCAAGGTTACATTTTAGACTTCCTTGCAGTGATAGAAAACAGTGAAGCTTTGAAAATGAGAAGTCTGAAAGGCATTGTTCCTTAGAGACTGGACCGGCAAGAAAAAAAATCATAAATCACTATTGCATAATTGTAGGAACACACAAGAAAAGAAAAAAAGTTCAATAAAACTTCAAGCTTACTAAAAAATGTTCATTAGAAAGGAAGGAGAGAGCATATTTTTTTTGTTTGCATGGGAGAAATCATATCACTCTTTCTTTAAGGGGTGGAGAATTTTACTGGGAAAAAAATAACCAAGAAGTAGTGAAATGAGCATAAATACTGTCAACTATACAGGTGGGCACGTTTTTTTCTCTTGGGTGAGATAACCCACCTCAGACTTCTAAAGGTGCACTTGATCGCATGGTAGCAATGCTGTGACGCTGATGAGAGCCTTTCTTTATTGCCGTCTCCTTGCCAAAGGGAAAGTGCTGTTGTACAGGAGCACAGCCCAAATAGCTTCACTTTTGTTGTCACTCTAGAAGCTGTAGGAAGAACAGTGGTATGCTGAACATCTGAGAAATAAGAGTGAAAAGTAAAAATAGACATAAAGATAAGCAAAGAAAGATTTCAAGAGAGAGAGGAGAAGTGGCAGTAGGAATCAACATGAAGTCCAACAAAACAACCTTAGTAAAACCTTCGTCTATTCCATTGCTTAGGCATTGACACTGCACCTACTTGTAAAAGAGTGTTGTTTAATGTTACTGTGTTATTCCTGTTTCCATTCCCTTTTCAATGCTTAGGACTTGTAGCAAGATATTCTGATATGATATATAATTGTGGAAAATTGCACATGGAGCACAGCACAGTAGATAAGCATTAGTATCTTAGAAGAGCATCATCGGATTAGTAATGAACTATATAACTTGATGCTGTCTTGATAAAGATGGTAACAAAAATGAATCATGGTAGCCTTAAGTTATCACATTAAATATTTGGACAGAGAGTCCCCAAGGCTTCAGGGGCCGTAGGTGGGATTTTTCTCTCTCTGCCTCTCATACTGTCCAGTCAGTGGACGAGGATCATGGGGTAACTTTACCATATGGTGAAGGCTGAAGTTCGTGATGTTTGTATGCTGTGATATTACTCTCCTCCTAGACTCCTTTCCTGGGATATGGGCCCCTAGCTGTCTTTCACTCACTCTCTTCTGGGGCTTTACGACACCAGCTCACAGCTATTATCTGCTTCAGCATTTGTGAGGGAGAGGGAGGAACGCTGCAGGCTGTGGGGAACGGTATGTTTCAGGCATTTTACATCCCCTCTGTAGGGTAACTATGGAGGTAGCATCTCCCCATCTTTCAGGAAAAATTGTATTAAGAGGTCAAGGGAGCAAAAGCAGATGAACAGTATTGGACCAGGGAGTACTGTACAGAACCAAGATTCATGTTGTTGTCACCATGATGCTACAGTAATATCAGTGCCTAATAATTCTGGTAGTTTAGTATTGCATCCTTTTAAAATCTCAGTGTTGTTAGTTGTGTAGTATGGTAATACATGGTGATATTATGTCTACACTGATGAGGATATTGGGTTTTTGAGTATCAAGGAAGAGTGAACTCCTTTCAGGGCATACATACACATTCACATTTACTTGCAGCTAGATTAAGCTGAGGAATTAGGAGCATCATACAGAGCCTGTGCTTTCTTTTTGGATTTGAAATCCTTCAAAGCTGACACAAGCTGTTAATACCGAGTTGTTAATACTGCCATTTGATGACTCTGGAGTGGACTATGTGAAATGTATTTCATGGCTGCCATTCTAGCTTCTATATTTGTAACAAATTGTCAGTGTTGTTGGTTAAAGACTATGTGTACTCAAAGGCAAAATTATTTGCATGTCTGTAGAGCTGATGTTTCCAAAAATGGTTTGAAGAGTGCTGGCAGGGCTGTGGGGAAGTTTGCAATGGGAACTGGTATACTTATCCAGTGGGGGAATGTGAGCTTGAAAGAATGAGCAAAATGACCAAAAATGGTTTGAAGAAATACATAGACAGTTGGAAGCAGTTAAAAGAGAAAAGCTGAGTTAAGTGTGAACTCAAACAAAAAAAGAAAATATAGTAATAAACTGAACAATAATTGCTATAGGGAAAATTAGAAAGAGCAATTCACAGGACAATGAATAATTTATGGGATCAAAAGGGGGAAAATCTCAAAATTACTATATAATTAATTGTTATTTACACTCCTGAGAGAAGATTATTTTTAATTCTATTTTTTCTCTAAGCTAGTTACTGACAGATACTGTATACCTAGATAGCTGGAATATCTTTTTTGCATTTTTATGGTATCTGGCAAAATACATTTCAAGTATATTTTAACTATTAAAGGTAGTTTTTTCACTTTCCAGATACTATTCGACAACCAAAAATTAAAAAAAAAAAAAAGGTAACTTTTCTGGCCACAAAAGCCTGTTTACATATTTTTGAAGCTAATGATAATGTGATAGTGATAAAGTGATAGCTAGTGATAAGATCCTAGTATGGGATATCATTACTTTTTCCATTATTAAAGATAGATCAAGTTTCATATTATAAAAATCATGTTCACATGTACATAAACTCACACTTAAAATCAGCAATAGTTTATTTAGGGGATATCCAGTAAGATTACTTTTTTTTTTTAATGAACTAATTTTACTAAGTTTCCACTTTTGCAGGCATTTCTCCTCCTCTTACTAGAAATTATGATGTTAGGAAGCTGGCATCTCTTGAATAGTGCCTTTAAGAACAATCACATAATATTCTGGACAGATATTGACACATTAAGGGATTTTTCCATGGTGAGTATTGAGATATCTACTGAAAAAAAATCCTGAAATTACAATGAAACTCCACTGATTCCTTCATTCTTTTCCCCCTAGCTAGCAATATTTTCAAATTATTTCAAAACAGATTTCAAAACATTATTTCAAAATGATGTTAAACAGCAGGTGGGAACATTGGTGATTAACAGTGCAATACATATGAATAGGTTGCTCTGAATAGATTAGCAATCATGATGACTAATGACTTTGGAAAGCATGGAAGATCACTAGAACCTTCATGCATCAAGAAGAGAATGGAGGTGAGACCAGGCATTACTTCTACAGGATATTTTTCTGAAGTGGCTTCAGCTGGTGGGACAAGGCTATTTTTTTGACACTTTACAACATAGAATACTGAACACAGAACATAGGCCTGGCAACAGATGAAGCTGTAGCTTGAGCTGTAATAAGAGTGCATTTTGTGTCTTCTTAGGTGTGAAAAGTGTTTAGCCATTGCCATGTGGAAGCCTACTTCTTTTCCAGTTGCATCAGCCTATAGTCAGCCATTTTAATGTTGGTAAATCAACCACTGAAGGTGTTTTAATAAGGGCAGGTACTCTGATAAGTCAAAATATGTCTGCGCTGGCCATAAAACTTGGAGTAAAAATGATTGATTACAGTTTTTAGTCCCTAAGTTATATAGTAATACATAGCTAATATTTGCCCTCTCCCCACTGGGCAAAAGACACTGTAAGTTCCAGTTGATTAGGTATGATTAATCCGTTAACATTAATAAATATCTGAAAAGGTCCATTGTACCATGACATTTTGAAATTTCACCCTGCTCCATACAATGAAAAATGAAACTCTTGCCTGATATAGGTGTTAATGGTGCTATAATTCCAGACCTTATTCTAGAAGATCCACCTGGTCTCATGCTTCCCTGTTTCAGAAAAATTATTGCTATTTGTATGCTGAAAGATGTTACTTGTATTCAAATTACAGAGTGATATTCATTTCATATGGTAGATGTTTGTAGTGCTTGCAAATCAGAAAGATGTTTATATAGAGGTGATGGATGGGGACCAGATATAGAAAGTCTTTCAGAATGCTCTCCATAGGCTGCGAAGCTGTTTCGTCAGATGTCCTCTTGGACTTTGGGGTCATGACGAAGTAAACACAGTGCTTGATTTGGAAAGCAGATTTTATGTTGTGAATGGTTAATGTTGTGTATGAAATTATTACACACTACGGTATCTACTTTGATTTTGTTAGTAAAATACATTATTAGGGAGATATGCAACTTAATGGCATTTTTCAGTTAAATGCAATTCTAAAGAGTAATAAAACTATAACTTTGATGTATAACAACATAGTAGTCTGGAAAACTAAAGTAACATAGAAACAGTCAATGTGCAGGATTAATGCATATTTGTACAACTGTGGACCATAACAATTTTTAGGGGGTACCACAGCTGTTCTTGTTGTGATTCTTAACATGGAGAGGGTCTGTCTGTCCCATGCATCTAGAAGAATGACAAGGCTTTCAGTGGTCTGTGTTCTCAGAAGGCTTCAAGACAGGGCTAGATAGGCAAATAGAATTATGCATTGTTCTTCAGTGAGCTCACCTCTTCTGCATCATATCCAGCATCCATTCCTGAATACACCTTTTTCTGTCCAGTCTTCCTTTTCTTGACTATTTCTGGCATTTTTCTAGTTTCTCTCCCTCATTCTTCTCTAAGTCTTCTTTTCTGCTATTGTTCAGCTGCTGACTTGGAGGCATAGCTGGGTTTTGTTAAAGCAACACAATTCTCCTCCTTCATTCCCTTTCTCTTCCCTTAGAGATGTAGCAAGGTATTAACTACTGATACCAGTTTTTTCCCTTCATGTTGTGCTAAAAAAAGAAACATTTTCGATTCCCTTTCTGTGGTGTATTTTCCAGGAAGAAGAGTAAGATTTTAAAGTGTTTTTTTTCATTCTAGTATGTTTTCCCTACAATACAGTCTAACAATAGCCTTTCAATGACTACTACACATCTTCCTAAGCAGAGGCAAAGGATTCAAAAGTAGTAAGACTAGTAACTTTATTTTAACCCATCCAAGACAGGCTGCCCTTACATTGAAGATAGTGCCTGCCAGCGTACCTCCAGAATTAAAGTATGTGAAAAATTGGAAAGATGCACTGCATTTGTACTATTTGAGTGTCCTCTGCACAATAATGATCATGGGATGCACCATCAGAAAATTACTCAATTAGTTCCTGTGAATACTTTCCAGCTCTTCCTTTAAAGTTCCTCAGTGTCCTGAGAACAAGAATTTAGCAAATGGCGTAAAACTTGAGAGTGACCAATAAGTGTTAAACAACATTTTCCTGCTTTTTGTAGGCAAGGATAATGACATAGAGGCTCAAGTCAGCAGAGAACAGCGCATATGCATGAATAGGCTCAGAGAGATCTAGTTCTAGTTTTCTTCAGCCCAAAACTGCCAAGATAAGCTGCCATTATCAGATTTTTCTGAACTGGGGGAAAAACACATTACACTGGAGAAATCCTCTTTCCTTTTAAACAACACATGATTAAGATATAACTTACAGTATTACTAATTGATTATCTATGAACAAGATAAAGAGATACGTGAGGTTTCTTCATTTCTCCAGCAGTGTTCTGCCAGTGATACAAGATGCAGTTCATAAACAGGACAAGAAAATTTATCACCCAGCCCCTCTTATTGTACAGGGGATAAAGGATATAAATGGTCCTTGAAAAACCTTTCTCTTTGAGGTGTAGAATGATTAATTCCAGGAAGATATCATGGGAGCTAAATGTTTAAACTAGACCCTGACCAGCATCTTGATCCCACGTGAGTGCCAGTACAATGCATTTCTGCATATTTACTCTGTTTAAAGGGTCTAGACAAATTTCTGTCTTTTGTGAGAACATCACTGAGCACCTGCAGCATATTATATCCCTGCAGACAATAAATTTGCTTTTGCACATGATATAGTTTAAAAATGTATGAAAGGTCCTGTAATTTGTACTCACCAGTAAAAGATGAAGTTCTGTCATGGGAACTTAATTTGGCAAGGATAGAGCCTGGATCCATTTGAAAACATGGTGAATTATTTTTTATTTAATTTATCTATTTTTCAACAGCTTTTGTAAGACTCATGACATCTGCAAGGTTAGAGGAATTTACTAGCTATGGTGGTAGCTCTTTTTCAAAAAGTTAACCTTCCCTAGAATCCTTTTCTTAAGGAAGGCTCTGACTATCATTTTAGTCTTATCAATTTATTTGTGATTTATCTTTCTAAGACTGCCTATTCATAAAGGAGAATATAAATACACATTTCAGGTTAATCAACAGTTAATTTACAGTATGAATAAGAGAAGTTTCTAAAACAACCTAGATTTGTATTTCTTATGATTCTCTTTTATCTCCTATTTTTATGACAACTGTAGAAAGATATTATTTCTCAGTCATTATATAGTCAGGATATAGAAAAGGGATGTAGGGCAGTATCACTTCTTCCTTCTCCGAGAATTTGGATTAAATTGATGTCAGCAGCAGTGGACATATAGTTAGCATGTCTCTGACATATTCCTGTTCTTGAAAGATCTCTATTCATACTATACAAAACAGTATCAATTAGATCTAGTTTCTAAGTCAGCTGCTTAGTTTGGCAGAACAGTATTTCAATACCCGTTCAACAGTGATTCAAATATACTGTGACTGGCAGTGTATGGAGAGGACACCTGAAGAAGGAATGGATGTTACATATTCATGTACTTCCAGGTTCCACCCACCTTATCTTTTTTGGGTGGGAGAGAAAGGGATTCTGGCCAGAATGTTAATAAGGTCAAAGTGGTCCACAAGTTGGCAGAGAAAAAAGAGCTGAGACATTGGAAATATGGCCTTCCTTTAGTGGCCTGGCTTTCAACACAGGCATGAATTCAGAGGGGAGGGCTAGTAGGGGCACACAAGGCTGTTAAAAGGAAGTCCAGACAACAGCCATTCTCTGGAGTATAAAACTTTGGCCTCTCTCTTAACTCTGATTTAACACTACRGAAGCAGACTCCATTTTCACAAGATGGTGATGAAGTAGGGGAAAGACTACCAGTGTAGCATGCAGCCAAGCCTCTAGATCTCTTTGCTTGAACTTTTCTTTTATATCCCCAGCTCCAAAGCAAAGTGAAGTACTAATATCTGTAACAATTATTTATTTATCATGATATATATATCCTGGCACAAATGTAAGTGTTATTTACAAGTGAATGTTTCTTGAAAAAACATTTATAATCCTTTCTATAATAATATCTTACAGCGTTTATATGGTTTTTAAAAGAAAGCTTAAAATAATTTAACCTCAAGTGTGCAGTTTAATTTCATTTTATGTATAAGAAAATCTTATTATCTCTAAAAGTTCAGGACAGCACCAAATTTGTGACCTTATGTTAATTTTCTACTGGTATATTTCTTCAACTTTTCTTCTTTTGTTTTAATATATGGCCATGGTAAGTTCAAGGGCATTAATATTTATTTCTGAATGTGTTACATTGCCAAGTGGAAAAATGAGGATCAGAAGCAGTTATAAAGATAGGAAATAGTCAAGGAAATCAGAAAAGGAGGGAGAAGTAGTAAATTTTGATTTGCAGATATGGGATTAAAATATGTAGTGGGGGAAAAAATGTCACCGTTTCTACTGCTCTCTTTTCTTGCTTGAGTAATACTCTGAATGTGCTATAGCGTTAGAAAAAAGTCTAAGCAGCTGGAGGACTTAAGGGCACTGGAGTCTTGGATATACCTGTCTTCTGTCCTGTCATTACTTACAAAACATGGAGGTAGCACGGAAGTTTTCAAATCCTACCAACAAGCACTAATGTGAGACCTAATTATTTTAAAGCATTTTGTACCTACTGGTTTAGAGACTTTCTGCAGTATTGTTACTTGGCTTTCTCATAGGCTATCTGATGTTGGGACTCTCACTGGATAGATAATAGGCTGAAGACGGCTGAAAGCAGGTATTTCTCTTGGCTGGACTCTCTGATGGCTGACATGGTCTCAGAGAAATGTTTGATGTATTGCAGGTCAGACCCAAAATATTCAACACACATCATGGTTCTGTGGTGACTGCCAGGTAAAAATCTGGTCCAGCTTCTCAGGCAGTGCTTATGGAAATATACTGGTGCACTGAGAAAGGTATTTTGTCTTTGGTGTCTGGTAATTCACCCTGAGCTCTTTGACAAGGAACTTGCCTCTTGGAAATAGGATTTCTGTGTTTGCTCCATTAGCTGTAATGTGTTAGGACATAAATGAAACAGAGTTAAAGATGTGTCTCTTCTCAAAGGCACGAAACACCAGGATCTTGTGTCATGGCTGTTCAGAAGCACAGGACTTCCACATGCAGTTGATTCACCATCGATGAATTTGTCATGAGCTGGAATTAGCAACTGCAAACTTTGAATATGTCTACATTTAAATAAATGGGGTGGGACATAGGATGAAGGGATCATAGAACGGAAGAGAACACATAGTTCTCTAAGCAGAGCAGACCAGATGTGGAGCAATGCAGTTTGTGATAATAGTGGTGAGGACTACTCGAAGACATAATTGAAATGGTTATAACAACCTAACTCAGGATGAAATAGACCAATGTAGGGCACAATTTTATGTAAGGTGAAAATGATGACCTGCATTTTTGATAGAAATATGCCGAAAGGCTTACTTTTAACTTTTCAGGAAAAAAACCCACTATGTTTCAGATAATCAAATATATACATTTAATTTTTGTGCATAACAGACTTTCAGTTTTTGTTAAAACTTCACATTTCAGTATAATTGTTCAGGAGAAGCCAGCAAAAGCACTTCCACAACAACTTCAAAAGCCTCTCTTAAATCTGGAGAAACTGGCTATCAAAGAGTGTCAGCCAAAGCACTAACATAATACTGTCATTTCAAATCATGATCGAAATAGAAAATAATGTTTCACTTTAGAGCACTTTAAAATAGTTCCTCCTTCCTCACACTGGATATACTACCTGATTTAACAGTACAGTTCTTTATTCCAGTAGTTAATCAAATAATATGAAAATTTTCAGCAATAAATATCACTGTTGTGGTTTTTTGTAATTCAATATGGGCATCATCCAAAGCCCATGGAACAGGAAGGAAAAGTAATGATATCTTCCTGAAACCCATCAGCTCATTATGGAATTAGTCTCCTTGGAGATGACATCTGAACCCCTTTCTACTGAGTTTTCTATTGCAAGCTTGAAGTGAGGGTGATAATAAATATAGCTGTTAAAGAAATTGGTCTGCTTTATCAAATGTAAGTTTGTTTACTTTTAACTAGAAAAGCTTTTCTGAAGAAAAAAGGTCTGTTTATTCTTTGTACGTCATCCAATTTTTTGTAAATTAGTCTCTGTTAGCGTGCTCTGTCTAGTTTCTTAACTAACTCTTGTCATGCTAGCAGCTGAGTGTTTCTTTTTGAAGACATTCCTTATTGCTGAAATTTCTGCAAGAAGTGATGGTAGTGTATATTTTATTATGAAAGGCTGCCATGCCTGGACCTGGGGCTAATAGCTGAAACTATTGAGGTCCTTTCTGGTGACATTCTGCCCATGACATGCCCTGGAACTCTTTTTGGAATTAGAAAAAGAACAACTGAAATATTACTGTTACTCTAAATCCATAAACCACACAGTTCTTATTAAAAATCAGTATTAAATAGAAGAAAAATTCTGGTTATGAACTGAACTAACAGTCAAATAAAGAAGAATTCTTCTGCCTGCTTTAATAACTTTTCTTTTCTTCTTATTTTTTAGGTTATTGTTTTCCTGCTTCAGGACAGTCTTCCCCTCCCCTTAATGTGCCAGAACTGCAGGGCTTAGTCATCCCTTCCCCTTCCTCTCCTCCCCCAGAGACAGAACTTTTCATTTGTGCTTTCATTCTTTGAAAAAGCTAAAGCAACATTTGTGTTCTCCTCATGATTTATCTGTAATCCCCTGAAGTTCAAGGAAAACTTGAGCAGAGTATTTTTCAGAGTATATGGGTAATAAAATGTGCCTCAGAAGAGCTTCTCAGGTTCCCAATTTAAAATTCTTGCTTCGCTCTTTCTGCTGTTGTGGACAAGACCCTAAATAATATTTTAATGTTGATCACTGACTCCTAGGAAAACAGGATTCTCTTGAGAACCCATTAACACCATGTAGTTACCCGGAAGAATTACTGCTGGGCAATATGGACACCTCCTCACGTGTAGGAATTAAGCATTTGGCATCTGCAGGCCCATTCATCTTTGAATTGGGAAACCTGGGCATGAGGTTGATGCTAAATCTTCTTCATGATAAGGCAAGGAAAGTAATTATCAGTGGGCCATGGGAGCATCTGTCAACTTTTTTTTTAATGGCATGTGCATGGTTTCAGGTAAAAGCAAATAGTAGCTTGGAGATTTTCATTTGTTCAAAAATGTTACCAACCTAAAGCCATTGATCTTATATTTTAGAATGCTGTTGCTCAATTTAAGCTATTTTAGAGGAGCCTTGCTCTTGGTATGTCCAATCCAGATATGAACAAGTGTCATTAAAACATAATGAATTAGAACTCACTGACCATCCTTTTAAAAGCAGTAAATTGATTAAACTAAGCTGATTAGAATTTGGTCCAAAAGGGAGGAATTCAGGGTCACTGGCTTCTCAATGGACGTCGATGTAGGAGGATGTCCTGGTTTTGGCTGGGATAGAATTAATTTTCTTTCTAGTAGTTGGTATARTGCTRTGKKTTDGATTTAGTATAAGAAGAATGTTGATAACACACTAATGTTTTTAGTTGTTGCTAGGTAGTCTACGTCCCAAGGACTTTTCAGCTCACATGCTCTGTGANAATGGGGTATTCCATACCATATGATGTCATGCTCAGCATATAAGGCTGGGAGAAGAAGAAGGAAGTGGGGGACATTCGGGGTGACGGCGTTTGTCTTCCCAAGTAACGGTTACGCGTGATGGAGCCCTGCTTTCCCGGAGATGGCTCAACACCTGCCTGCCCATGGGAAGTAGTGAAGGAATTCCTTGTTTTGCTTTGCTTGCGTGCGCGGCTTTTGCTTTCCCTATTAAACTGTCTTTATCTCAACCCACGAGTTTTCTCACTTTTACCCTTCCGATTCTCTCCCCCATCCCACCTAGGGGAGAGTGAGCGAGCGGCTGTGTGGGGCTTAGTTGCTGGCTGGGGTTAAACCACGACAGAGGACTGGACCTTGTGTTCTAGTCTGATGGGATGTGGATCCCTTAGGCATTTAAATCACTGTTTTCCCACAAAATATTGCTGGTTTCATTCGACAGTTATGTAAGAATAAACATTTCTTATAGTAAAGAGAGAGAATGTGGCAGAAATTCAGAACCCAGCTACAACAAAAACCAAACAATCAAAACCAGATTGATTTCAACTAAGTATGCCACATACCACTGTTGGCAACGCAGGTGTACTCTGTAGGGATGATCACCCGTACTTCACACTGTCAGAGGCTTGCCCGGGAACTCCTTAATGATTTCAGTTCTGCAAAGTGCTACGCAATTTCCCGAGTACCTGTGGCTCCCACTGGCTTGCTTTGGGTCACCACATTCAGAAGCATAAACCCAGAGAGAGATACTGTGCCCCTGCTGAAACTGGGACTGTAAAAGACAAATAATAAGAAAAAGTGATTGCTAGATTGTGGAGAGGAACTGATAATGCTTTCCACTGTAGGAAATTATCTGATTTACTTGGTATGTTTTATATTTAGTACACATCCTAGTGTTTTGACTGCTTCCCTTTTATGGGATGTATTTGGGTTATAAAGGGCATTGGTTACTCCCTATGCATTTGGAAGCATAAATGACAGATGTTTCTGATTATATATAGGTTATCATTGATTATTATATTCACTGAAGGATCAAATAGTAATACTTTACCTATAGTAGTTTACAGAATACAGTCATTGTGGCATGCTAGTGGATGCATGAGAATTAACTTCTAGCATCCTTAAAATTTACATTTCACATAACTTGTCAATTTGTGCCACTGGGTGCATTGATTTTTTTCAGCTTGATTTTTAAGGTATTTATGGTCATTGGCTGAATTAGTATTTCTTCTGAACAGCTCTTCTTTTCCAGAACTTGAATTTTATTTCACAAAACCTATAGCCCTAAAAGCTGTGTGAAAAAAAAAAAATCAATATGTGAAATAGAATCATAGAATCATAGAATCATAGTATCATTAAGGTTGGAAAAGACCTCTAAGATCATCGAGTCCAACCATCAACCCAGTACCCATGCCCACTAAACCATGTCCCGAAGCACCTCATCCACACGTTTTTTGAACACCTCCAGGGATGGTGACTCCACCACTACCCTGGGCAGCCTGTTCCAATGCCTGACTACCCTTTCAGTGAAAAAATTTCTCCTAATATCCAATCTAAACCTCCCCTGGCGCAACTTGAGGCCATTTCCTCTCGTCCTATCACTTGTTACTTGGGAGAAATAGAAGCAAAATGATACAGCAAGTCTACCTATGTTTGCATGGAGAACTTAAAAGAAGTTCTAAGTTGGATTTTAAGGTTTGAGAGTTATCAAGAGCAGTTTACCTCAGTATTTAAGTCCATCAAATGAAGAAAAAGGGAAGTGAAGGAGTACAATCTGGAGGTTACAAATCTTATCCTGAATAGCAGCTCATTGTTGGTACAGGTATTTGGACTTAGGAATTACTTCTGCTTTTTACTGACACTCAAAAGGAATAAAGTCCAGCAAATCATCTGAGCCTTACTGGGGAAAAGGTAGACCGGTGCTAATTTGCAGAAGACAGCAAACATGCATGATCATAATTTAAGTAAGAGTACCTTCTGCTGAAAGTATTATATTACTTTGTTTCCCCATGGATAGAGACTGGAAGAGCCAAGGTTTTTTCCCCTAATTTCTTTACTGCCATGAAAGTATTTTGAATTACACACACTGGTGGAATTATCACAGTAAATTTGATATGAAATCTATACATTACTGAAATGAGAAAAAAAATAGAGTGAGTTATCTATTCAGATAGGAGCATTTGGCCTTTAATAATTTATTCTGACATATCCGGGACTTGGCTAAAGGTCACTGGCAAGGGCAAATCCCCTGGATTTTTGGGGTTTGTTGTGTTGAATGTGGGGAGTCTTCATTCTGTAACAGACCTGGACATGGTCCCTGCTTAGATCCAAATACCCTGCCTGCCATGTGGGCATGAGTCCTTGAGGCATACCTGCCTTAATGCCTCAGGCCAAGTAACACATTCAGTAGAGTTTTCACAAGGTGAAGTGTGCTGATTAGAAATGTGCTGTAGCCATTCTCAGAATGATTTATAGTGAAAGAATAACATTTTAAATGAGTTACATTAATTTCTGGTAATTATTGTGCAATGTGGCAAATATTTTGTCATTCAACTAGGGTAGTTGTTATTGCATATTACAGTTTGCTTGAGATTTTGTATAACTTACAGTCAAACCTTTGCATGTTCATATAGAAATTATAAGAATATAATAAACATAAAGATATCGTATAATGTTCACATCTAATTGCAAATATTACAAGGAACAGCAATTTGAGAATAATATGATTGCTAGTTGTCAAATAAGATTTTTCCATGAAGCTAAAAAGAAGACTACTTTCTTGAATTATATTTTTTTCTGTTTTGAAAAACCTTTCAAAAGTTGCCTTCTGCCTTTCTTGGTTATGGTGAGCTGAGTTTCCCTTTAAACGGTAATGTCACTGAAACTCTTTTAAGCAAATGTATCAATGTCTGACCCCAAATCATTTACTTATTAAAAGACACTATACAAATACCTGAGAATGAATTGGCCTGGTGGCACTCCATGTTTGCCGAACTAATTTATATCCTGCTTAAACAAGTTCCAGTGTCTAAGGGAGTCAGTGGGAAGGTACCTGGGTAACTGAGGGCAGAACTTGGCTCATATAAATTCATCGTTCAAAGAGAGACATTTTTCTAAATGCCAGCTGTGAACACTGAAGCTAGAGTTTATTTTTTGATGTATAGTTAAGAACAAAATATCTGCAGGTTTTATTTGGTTTGACTCCCTTGCTGCCCTGTCTCTTTCATAGGATTGCAAGTAATTTAAATTGGAAGGGACCTCTGGAAGTCATCTGGGCCAAACACCTGCTCAAAGCAGAGCCAAATTAGATCACTTTGCTCAGGGCCTTATCCCGTCAAGTATAAATATCTCCAAGGATGGAGATTCAACAGCTCCTCTGGGTAACCATTCCAGTATTTATTTACTCTCATTATGAACATTTTTTTTGTGTGTTATCTAGTATTTCCAGTGTTGTGACCTGTGTCTGTTGGACCCTCATCCTATCACTGTGCACCTCCAAGAAGAGTCAGGCTACATCTGCTCTATACACTCCCATTAGACTGCTGAAGATAGCAATAGCATCCCCATTTACTCTTCTCTTCCCAGGACTGAACAAGCACAGTTCCCTCAGCCTCTGCTCATGTGGAGGGTTGATGTGCACGTGTAACTGCTTGGAGCTTACATACAGCTTTGCTAACAGCTCATAAGAGTGGACACTGTCCAGCTCCCTTCTTCTCAGTTATGTTGGTTAAGAGGCCTGGAAGGAAACAGGAGCAGAAAAATAGGTTTTCAAATACTAAAGTCCTCAGAACTGGGAATACACATTAGAACCTGAGGTTTTATGTGTCACTGCACAATTTATATTCAATACTAATGCTCCTTTTACCACAAAGCAACCTTTTCACCTTAAAAGAGATGACTTCTTTCATAAAGAAAGAGAAAAATCCCCTTTTTTGATCTGTTATACAGTTTCACAAATATATCTGATTTTTTCCTAAGCATTTAAAAAGCACTGCATTACTATGCTATCCATGCATTATCGTAAAGAGATGTACTCTAATTTAAAAGCTTAAGTCGAGCAGTTTATGTGCTTGGGTAGTAACATTCTTCTCAGCGATGTCTCCTGCAGCTGAATAGCAATGGTCTCTGGTCAGAAATTCACAGGTATCGGCAAGTGGAGATTGTTCCTGCACAACTTTCTTCAGTTGGTTTTGGGCTACCATAGAAGTCTGTGCTCATGGGTGGTTTGTGTAGTTGTCTGTCTATCTGACCCCACTACAGTGGCAACATGTACAGTACAGCAAATGTGGTATTGGAAGCAGTTCTGCTCCAAAAACAGCAACTTTTTTTTTTTGCTTCAATCTTTCCAATGACTTGAACAAAGGCTCAATGAAAATTTTGTCCTTGTGCCTTTACTTCTCCTAGTATCTTAATATTCTCTCAAGAAAGGAATTAAGTTTTCAGTCAAGATTTGTCCTACAAAAACCCAGGATGCTTTCTTTTACAATTCCCTCACAAGTCTAGATCGTGACTTTTTTGGTAACTACTTCCAGCACTTTGTCTTTCTGTGTCATCTTCAGTTTGGGGAAAATCCCAAGTGTTTTCTTCAATATGACGGACAGGTGAATACCATTCCTTCCCTTCTGTAGCTAGCATAGGGAGTGAAGTGACTTACTCAGATTATGCAAAGTCTCTGGCAGAAGTATAAAAACTTCTCAGAGAGAAGTTACAAGACCTGTCAAAAGTGGCTGCTCCATTTGGTGGTGTCAAACAACAGCCTCTGCCGTAAGTAGCAGCATGATTCCTCCCCATTCTGGCAGGAAGGAAGCTGGGGGTAGTAATTAAGCACCACAAAGTAGCAAATTGCTGGGTCTGCATGTCCTTCCTCATTTGCTTTTCCTCAACTGTCCACTACATGTCAAAAATAACTGTCACTTTCAGAGTAGTCTGTTAACTTCATTATTATTATCATCCAAGCTAGCTAATTTGTGCCAATTCTCTTCCTTGCCTTTTTTTTCAGAACACTAAAACCACCCCATTTCACAATGACATAAATTTTCTGCTTTGCCCTTTGTGAAGCCAGAGTTTACCTTTGCTCACAAGCAAAATGTTTGTGGGGAAGGGGAAGGAAAACAGGGAAGAGGAAATGGGAATAGGATGGGGAAGGGGACACATGAATGAATATGGGACTTTGAGGAGAACAGCCACGACAGGGTTCAGCCTTCTGTATTCAGGAAACCCTCAACAAATAGCCAGTGTGCAATGTGATTTTATTTAAATGTCTGCTTTTCCTACTGTAGAGATTAATATCAGGAATTGATATAATCCTAGTGTGTATAGCATACTTACTTAGGGATTGTTGTCTACTTCTTTCTTCCTATCTTTCTGCTCCAGATCTAACATACCTATTTGCATTGGAAGCATCTGGTTATATTAACTTTGTAGCCTATCTTCTGCCATAGTTCTTTTGTAATTTCTTCAGTGGTAATTCTCAGTGGCTCTAGTGGTTGGCTAGGTGTTAGCTTTTGTCTTCTGTTCCTTACTTTGTTGTATTTATCGGTCAATCTGATAAAACTGATTTCACTCAACTTTGTAAATGCTTTATTTAAACCAACTTGAAAATTTTATTAGACTCTAGGATGGCCACTGTCTTACTTTGAACCATCTCTATAGAAATGGGATGCAAAAATAATATCAAGCTTTATTATGAGAAAAACCTTGTCAGGGAAGTAACAAAAACTACAGTGGAGCAAATAAACCTTGGGCTTGAGAGACTAAATATAAAAATTATAAAGCATTAAATAGATCTGGTTCGACTAAGGACACAGATTTTGGGAATATTTTTGTAACTTTTGATACATGAGCAGTAACATAATAGTCTGCAAATGACTGAAATACCAAAGAAAGAGAAGAATTTTATTCACAAAAGAATATATGTCAGCAAAGGCATAAGATTAGTAAAAGAAAAAAAACCTAAGGGTTCAGTACCAATGAGGTAAAGTATCATTGAGATACAGTGTATAAGACCGTTGTGGAAGTAGCCAAATCTTTCGCATTTGGACCGTGTAATCTAGACTGGACAAAAACTAGAAAATATAGGGAATAGCTTTGTATTTGCAGAGAGTTAATGGGACATTAATAAAGATTTTCTCCAGCTCTAACTTCTATGAATCAATTTAATGCAGCAAAGTCCAAAATGTCAATGTTAAAGCCAGAAAATGACAAAAGAGATTATGCTTCAAATGGTCATGGATATGGACACTGATCATAAAAAAAAATATTACAAATTTGATATTAGATAGAAGCTTAAAGCCATTGATGCAATATCTCATAGTGGTTAGGAAAGTAAACAAATTACAGCAATGTGTCAGCAGAGCACAAGAGCAATAACCAGAAGAAACTACCACACAGAGATCCAGTAAGACAACCCTAAAGTACTTTGCTTGGCCAGTGTCACTATACTACAGACACAGGTTAGACTTGTAAAGATGAGCAAGCCTTACCTATGAGGATGATTTGTTATGATCATGTTCCTTAGAAAAAAAAGTTAATAAGATTCCTTATTATAAGATTTTTATACTAAAAATGTAAGCAAGTTCAATTCCATTTTGCAAAATTTGACTCTTAAATGTCTTAATTTGAAAGTCTAGTCTCCATTTGGGACACTCATTTATGGACCTGAAATGTCTGCTGTTTGAGCTTCCATGACCATCACCTTCTTTGGGTTCCTACCATGAAATTTAGGACAGAAAATGATTGTATCTTGGATGTAGAAGCATCTTGGAAGTCAGACTTCCTCACTGTTAACAAACTCCTTTTCACATTTCCAAATTATACCAAATCTTGAGATACTGTTACTGTAACTCTTGCTCATATTTACCATGATTGCTTTTTTGTCCCAGACCCCCTTTTTAATCCTTTATTTTGTAATACAATTTGTCTTGCTTATTTCAGATGTTAAAAGGGTGTGTTTTATTGTAATTTTTACTGTATTCTATCATGTTTTTAATAACATCCAGAAACTCTACATTTATCAGGGGAGTTCTCATTTGGCAGTTAAATTATTTTTATCATGAAGTAGATATTATCAGACTCTTTGAGAGGAAGCATGAGACTGAAATAATGGGACAAAGATCAAAGCCAGCAGCTACACAGAGTTTCTTGAGAGGAATCCCTGACTGGAAAAGAGAAGCTGGTTTACGGCATTTTTTTTGTACAACTAATGAAAATTTCCCAAGAGGTTAAACCTTCTAATAGTTTGGAAAGTGTAATAAAAACTCATTTCAGACTAGTACAGACTTCCCAACAATATTTCATATGTATTCAGTTTGCCTTTTACTGCTGGGTACTTTTTCACCACCTTAGGCTTCTGTCCTGCAACCACGCACAGAATTAGTCCTGTTTATTTCAGTGGTTATTCCAAGAAAAACTGTGGAGTAGGGTCTCATTGCTGCTGATTCTTCTCTAACCTTTTTTATTTAGATGCTCTGATCTTTTTAGCAGTATTTTTGTATTTTATCAGTACTGAAATTTAATCTCAAACCCTTTGATTAACATGATAGAATAACTGCCTGTGACTGTACATATTCCTTTACTAAAATGCTTCTAGATAAATGTAATAATTAAAATTCTATTAAATTAGTAGAAGCGGTAAAATATTATTACATTTTCACCCAACTCCTGGATATCTTATTAGGAACTTTCATAAATTCTGCCTTGTAATTAAGATCAAGTGTTGCATTCAATTATCTGGAATATACTCACTTCATATGTATTTTAACATTACTGCAAACTGATTTTTCTTAATTAAAATAGCTTTTTTTAAAAAGTTTTAAGTGCAGATCAGAGAATGCAAAATGTAGAAAATAAATGTGGAGAATAGGCAGGAAAAAAAAGGAAGTAACAGAAAAAAATTGATAAAGATCAAAGAGTTAGTGATGTATCAAATGAAAAAAGTATGAGAATTACACAATTTAGGTAATTTATTGAATAAAGTGAAGCAAGTTATCCAAAATAAGAGTCAGTCAGCAAAATTTATCTGTTTTCTGGGAAACTTTTAAGAAGTATTTTTCTCCTTACAATCGCAAGTAATTAGGTATAATGTTTATATAATATGGCTTGTGGTTTGTTTACTAATTTGTTATTTACTCACAAGGAAGAGCACCATTCATTAAACCCCCAGAAGCATTTTGTGCACTGTTATGGGTTTTCCTAACAGGAGATCCATCACAACAGAGGACTGCAATTATTAAGATCTGACAACTACACAATCCAAGTGCTAGATTTAAAAGCTGTTTAACTATGATTCCAGCAGACTGTAACCTGCAATAATCTCTAACAATATAAAGCACTTCAACATTTTCATCCTGTATGGTCAGTTTTGAATGCATGTGGATTTTCAGACATTTTTAGAGGCCTATCAGGAAGGTAAATATTACGCAGAAAATGCGTGATACATTTCTCAGTTTCTTGTTTTTGTCAGAGCACAGCAAGGGATGACTGCTCTGTTAGGGAGGGGACCCGAAGGGGAGAAATATAATACCAAAAAAAAAGAAAGTTTTTGTTCTGAACTGTGAAATCTCCTTATGCATGCTGCAGCAGTGTGCAGACTGTCAGCTTGGACAGTCTTAGCACCCTTTTCCCTGATAATCAGAAAAAAAAGTCCTGTAAAAACTGAGGCAAGGATATTGAAAAAGTCTGTTCTGTATCAAGTTGGCATTAGCTGTTTTCTAATTACTTTGACACTCGTGGTTTTGGTGGGGTTTTTGTGTCATTAAATCTATGCTCCATAGCCTTAAGAAATACGTGACTGTGACCTCAGACTGAGTCACCATTTCCAGGACCACCCATGTTCAGATACTTATAAGCCAAGTGACATTTTCAGCATAGACAGACAAAAATGTTGAACAGCTGACTTGACTGTAAGAAAACGATGCTCTTTCAACACTCATTTAGATGTGCTAGGGAGTTCCTTGTCATTTAATGCATCAAAAATGTCTTACGGTAGTATTTAAGCTATCTTATTGACCCAGTCTTTCTATCAGGATCAGGAACTTCTTTTTCACGGAAAGTTCTTATGCAAGTTCCTTCTTGGTGGAAGATTTTCTTCCTTTCTTATCTCAAAATTGGCCTTCATTGGAGAACCATAACAGCAATTGGTTAATTGATATGAAGTATTTTTTACTCAGCAGTCTTGTTTGGAGAATAAGAACAGTAAATATTTCTTGTGATTGCCTTGATTTATCCAAACCTGATAAACCAAAGTATTTCCATGAAAATGAATCATCCAGTTTCTCTCTCTCTAACTGAATTATTTTCTTCCTGGAAAGGCAATCTTCTGCTTCATGAAGACCACCTCAGCCCCAGCCTGGACTTCTTGCTCTTGGCAACTCTTTGCTCAGATCTTAGAGTCAGGCAATGTTATTAGCCTTTGCTGCTGCTGTCATTGCTTAAGACCTAGTTTAAAGTACCCCTTGCCAGCAACGTATTTTTAAGACAGGCTCTTATCCTGATGCTGTCATCCTTTTCTTTATTTCTTTTTTACCCAATACATTAGAAAAGCATGTAACTGTAAATATACATGTAGTGTCACTGAAATCCACAAGGCTACTTTATTTGATTACAGGTTTAGGGGTTTTTTGCATGTTTGGCAATAGGCCTAGCTAGAGAAATATGTGAAGTCTGCCACTAGACAGCACTGTAATGCAGGTAACGAAGAATCCAGGGAAAGGTGGGAAAGGAACTTAATTTTTGTCCTGGAATATGAAAAATGTGGAGCACCAGATCAGTTTTTCAAGTTTGAAAGATTACTGGGCTTCCATTCTGCTAAAAGAGGTAAGGAAATATACTTTATTTTATATTTCTAAAATATCAGCAAGAATTACTTTTTCACGTGAGAACTGTAATTCTGGAAACCATCTATTATAGTTAGGTCTGAGCATATTGGTGGCAGAATTTAACATAAGTTTTCACCCAGCAATATATATGATATGTCATTCCACTAATCACTATTTCAGCTGCTGCTAACACAGGGGAGAGAAAATTTAGAGATGTTGATTTAGCCACTGTTGATTACGCAACAGCGGAGAGCAAAAAATAATTACAGATAACACAACAGTTTGTGGTTTTATAAAATGGTATACAAAAATAGTAAAGCTGAATTAATTTCTACATAAATCCCAAGAGAGCCGTAACTTCTAAAGAAAAGCTAAAAAGAAAATAAGTAGTTTTGCRGGAACAACTTTTCTTCACCTTAATTGTCTACGAAAACCAGATTGAGCATCTTAACTGAGCTATTAGCATATTTTCCTCTCTATTTTTATCCATGAAGGCTCTGTTCCTCTCTAGGCTCAGACTTAAGAAAACTGCTTTGCTTTTGAATAATTTTGTTGTTGTGTAGGTTGCTCCAGTGGCATGGCCCACTTGCTTTAATCTCTATACTACACTCCAGATTGGTAAAGAGTAATTTTATTCTGTTCTGTAATTCCATTATTCTTTATTTGCTGAGATCGGTAGTGGTGTGTATGTGGCAAAAATGCAAGGTATTATTAAAAAAGAAAGAGAAAAAACTAGTTCAAAATTTGAAAGTGTTACAAATGTCATTAAGATTTTCTATTTGAGCTCAATATGTTTATTTAAGTTTGTCCTTTGTTATTTTAGTAGAATTAAATATATTGTTAAAATTGATTTCATGTTATAATTGGCTTTAGTGATTTGGCCTCTAAAAGATGTCATTTATTTGATAAGACACGGTGCTTTACTTGAGTAAATACCAGTTGTTATATCCATTATTTAAATGCTGCAAAAGGTTATACACATTATATTTATTTATCAACAACAAAACTGTCTGTATCAATGGTAAACAGGAGCAGCTTGATTTCATGCTCCAGATTGGAAAACAATTTCAAAATGCTGATTATCCCAGAGCTACCTTTTCTGACACCCTGAAAGCTCTTGGTTCATTATCACCACCTGCTATTGCTATTATAGATTCGTAGGTGAAGATGAAAATTGTGACCAGTGAGTCTTCCCATATTCTAATGAAAAAATAACTATCAAAATTATGCACTACTGAAGGAAAAAAAAAAATAAGCAGGGTTTCAGTCCAGATTCAGCTGAGTACAACAAAACCAGTATCCATTCAGGAACAGGCTCAAGCTTACTGGTATTTTGCCCCATTCTGCCTGAAACAACACAAAAGCAACAGAATGGCTGAGAAAAACTTGTACAAAAAGGAATTCAAACCCCTTTGACTGCTGCAGGTGAGGCTATATGGGACCACAAAGGTGTGGGTAGATTTCAGGCTGTTGGACCAAAAATCTTTCAAACTAAACTGCCCAGAAACATGGATTACCAGAGAGTCACATTTTTCTGTGCTTATACTTGGAGTTTGCAGTTTGTTATGTATTTGTGTCATTAACACAGATACTGGTACCATTAAAAACTGGCATAAAACAGGTGAATCAAGCGAAGTCATACAGCCAGCTAAACTCCTCTCTATTTTCTTTCTATTTGTGGGGAGGATACTTTATCATCTGGCAGAATTTTGATAACAAAAATCTGAATTGACCTGGCTGCCTTGCTTTTGTCTCCTTCCAGGCAGTCAAATCCATTTTCTAAAAACTCCACCCTCCGATACGTCCATTCACCCCATCACAAATGAACGGATAGAGAATGAGGTCACATCTTCATCTCCTGACAGATTTTTGTCTTTGAGGCCCTTTCTACATTCCTACTGTGGTGCGCACCGTGGAGTGCTGATGTAATGCTGGAACCATATTCATAAGAAATATCAGACCTTCAGATTTAATTAACAGCTAATTAACAGCCCTTCTGGCCTTTGTAGATAATATTATGCCAAATTCAAGAAATAATTTGGATAAGCAATTATGAATGCTATTTAAAAATAGTAGTTGAAGCATCTATAAGATTCTACCTTGACAAAAATGTGATTGCTAAAATTGTCACTGACTAATACATATTTGGGAGGAACAGGCAGCATTTAAAATTTAAAAAGTGTGTTCCCATTGTCCACAAAAGCTCATTAGAAATGAGAAAGAATTCGTAAGCCCTCCAAAGAAAAGAATATGAAATGGAAGAGGGAAAAAAGTAATTTCTTACAAATCTTTTTTAATGGGTGAAAATATGCAACTTCCAATGCCAGTTGCTGGAGACTGGGCTTTGCAGCCCCCATGCTGGGGGTGATTGTCTCACTGCGATGCATATTACAAGACTAGGGATAAGTAGTCACTGTCATGCACAATTCAATGTTATAGCAATTTTAATTCAATTTGTACAGCCTTGCAAAAGTTGTTATTTACAAAAGCAAATGTATTCTTTCATAATCTGGCTTTTCAGTCTGCTTTTCATTCACTCATGCCCATAAATCACCATTTTCTGTTTATATTATAAGGTTACATTAACATCCTTAATGTAACAGTATTTGAAGCAAAACATTTATGAAAATGAATGGTTTGCATGCGTAGTGGTAAATGTCCAAAGTACCTAGAGGGTAGTTAAAATACAGTATAATTGTATACAATACAAAGGTGTAAATCAGTTTTACATTTTTGTTGCTTTTCAACAAAAGCCATAGGTTATTGTGGCTAGAGTTTCTTGGACTTGAGATGACCTCTAGGGGTCACCTGATACTTTCTCTTATAAAGCACAGGGTTTATTTAATTATTTCTAAATCACCCCAAGTAATTAAAGACTTCTTGAACAGTTTTTCACTTTAAGCTGGTGATGGCACACTCTGTTTTGTATATGAACTCTTATTTGTTCAGATATTATACAGTCTTTCCTAATGTGTAACCTAAATTTTCCCTTCTACATGTTAAATGAGTTCCTCGGTCGTCTTTGATTAATCCAAAAAATGGCCTACTTTATGACATGCCTTTAATTATTTGTAGACAGTTCCTGTTATGTCATTTTCCTCTGGATGGCACTTGCTTAACTCTATAATCCCASATAGATCTTGTTTCCCAAACATCTCCGTTCAGCTACAGTCTACCCAGCTTCCTTGGCCAGAGCATATCCTTTTAAATACTGTGTCTCTAGACAATTCTCTGATCTTTAATCACTGTTGAGTACTGCATAGCCATCTTACTCAGTATTTGGGTTGTGCTTTTCCAGAGCGAATGAAAAACATCTGAGCCTAAAGGGAACCCTACAAACAAGGAGGAGGAAAAGGCCAATTTGAGGGGAAAATTAAGAGTGATGTTAAGAGGGACAGCAGCCGGGAGAGGCCTGAAATTCTCTCCCCTGGTTTACTCGTGTTAGTCAGGTGTAACCACAGAAGAGCAAGAGCTGATGTTGTTCTGATGAGCCCAGGAGGAGTGTGTATATTATCGCCTTTCTTGCATGCAAGTGTTCCCATGGTCAGAGGCAGGTTCCTTAGATCATCCCCTTTGCCATAAATTGTCTTAGGGTATGACATTGCAGTTATCTTAATACAGAAAAGCAATACATTTCTCTCTTTTGCAGCAGTGTGAAATATTAACATTGGATCAATTTATATTTGATCCTAGGGAGAGAATTAAAGGTCATTGTACCTTTGCTTTGCATTTATTATGTAGCAATCCCTTCAGGCCCTAAAAGATAGGAATTTTCTGAATCACTAATGTGGTTTTGTATTTTTACAATGTATGTTTTGTCTTTGATTACTTCCTAAAATTTGAATAGATTTTTTTCTTAAAATGATAAGAATAAAGGTTTTTCATCCAGTGGATATTCTATAACTTTAAAATTTCTTTTAACTCTGATTTATGGCAAGAAACTGAAATCACAAAATATTTAATGGTGAAAATATTCTGAAAAAGTTTGATTTGGACATAGCCAGATGTTTGTTTTGAATTTTTAGTCAAAACAAAATAGTAGCATTGTAGTTTAAAAGCCTACTGCATTCATTTTCATGTGGGATCAGTCTCCATAGACGTATTTCATAATAGTCCATAGTCTAGTGACTCCTCGGATTCACCATGGTACTTGTTCAGAAGGAATCTCATACTGTGGTGCAAGACAGACCTTGAGGGACTCTACCTTTCTGGGAAAACGTAGAAATCTTAATTATAGATCCCGTGAGAAAGTCACTGATTTGGAAAGATAGTCAATGGTTTTTGACTTGGGAAAAAAAAGTTATTCAGATGGAATATTTCATTTTGTTTTACTTATTCAAAACACACCATTCCAGGAAGAAATGCTTCAATTAGATTTTCCAAATGAAAATTCAGTATTTTTAATGGAATATGTTAATTATGAAGAAACTACGTCTATCAATAAATTAGGATATCCAAATAGGCTACCTAGTAATGATACTGTATATCTTTTGATTCTCTTCTGACTTTTTTCTGATCACTCTGATTTATAATCCATCTATCAACCTGTTAATAATATATTGACAAATTTTACATTGCAGAGTCTCAGAAACAGACCATTTGTATCTAGTATTTGAATAGTGCCAATATACTATGGCCACCATTACAATACAGTCACTATTTGCAGCATGGCCTTTGACACCATTACCAATATTAGTACCCATATACCAGTATTTAGCTTTTTTTAAACATGCACATGCATCTTACAGTACCATTAAAAATACACTTGAAGCAATATATTTAGTGTTCATATACACTCTGCATGCATACACATGCATTACTAAGGTCAAGAAAAGCTTCCTTTCTCTTCAAAGCTGATCATCTCATGGTATTTTCAGACTAACTATACTGTCCTCAAAATGAATTTTCTCAACTAGCCTTCTATCTCTTAACTCTCTGTGAACTATTTATTCCTTCCTCTGTGACTTACAAGTTTTAAAAATAGTACTTTTACAGGAAAAATAATAGAACAAAACAACTTTTATGATTTCATGCTTTCTTTTTCTACATGAAGACAGCCAACCAGCCAAGCCAGGTGTCTTTTTACTCCTAAATTTTGATACTCCGTTATTGCTTCCCTTCTCCCGATAAAAACATGCACACTAACATTCACATACATTCATTTCATGGGTCCCTGTTTAGTTATCCAATTATTAGGAAGCAAATACTCTGTTCTACAGTTCTGAGGTAATACTCCAGTTTATACATTTCTTTGTCAGGATTAACAGCATGTTTTCACTCTCTTTCATTGCTTTGCTTTCTGATCACATTAGATTGTATCTATCCATTAATCTCTTTATTTTCTTTTGTAGTTCCATTAATCTCTTTATTTTCTTTTCTAGTTAGTCAAAGGTAGAATAACCATTGTGGTCACAAGAATAAAATTGATCTATATACTTTTCCTAAATTTATTTTAAAGATTTCAAGAATCATTAACCTACTTGAAACCAGATTATACTTTATACTCATGTCGATATTCCATATGGAAACATTAAAGAGCTTCAAACTAGACTCTATATGGTCTTTTAGAAACTATTTTCATATCTTTTTTGCATCAGTTTGGGTTGTAATGCCTCCTCGCTCTTGGGGTCCTTTTAGTGAAATAAACAAAAAGCAAAAGCTTCAAACCTGTACTATCTCAGGAACTCCTTTGTGCTGTCTTCTGCTCTCAAAGAAACTGGCTTTACAAATATTCCATGCTTATAACCACCACCACCACCAGTAATTGCCCAGCTCATTTCTTGACACCTTATTCAAAGGCAGGTTAAGGTGGTTTGTAGTTACTTCTTTCCTTTGGCACTCAGGTACTAGCTAGTTCTCAGCAAGCAAGAACCAGATATTGTGTGAGCCTGTATGAACCAGACATCTCTATTTGCCCATTCAGGTGATCTTCAGATATTGGATTTCTTCTTTAATTGATGTTTGATTTTTTTTTTTATAGACGCATGAGATTGTCCTGGAAAAAAAAGAGCATAATCTGTGTTTGCCAGTGAGAATTCCTTCCCAAACCCTAGCACACCGCAGCACCAGCCGCTGCAGAGACTCCAGTGTTTCAGATGATAGCCCCAGTTATCTCTTTGGGTATGGGTCCCACAGTAACTGCATGTCCACACAACTTTATTTGGACTTGCTATTTCCAAAGAGACTGTATAGCCCAAATTTATCAGCTCCTTTGGACTTCTCTCCAACACTGGACAATTTTAAAAACAAAAATCAAAATTAATTCTGAATTATTCTGAAACATAGGCACTTGAGTTTCTAATTATGAGATTGAAATTAAAAGAAATGTATAAAGACAACTCTGGTTTTAGTATAATAGCTAGATTTCTTTCTAGTTCTTAACTTTTCTCCTCTAGGATATTTAAGCTATATCAGAAGTGTTTGTCCTGTACAGCAAGATCCCATCCTCTGAGTGCTGACCCAGAGGTTTTCACCAGCTTGCAGGACTGGCAGTAAGTTCCCCATGAGACTTCCCTGCTTGAAACAGCATTCTGTTAGCTTTCTGTTTTCAAAAGATGACAACTTCCTTTCTCTTCCCCACTTTAAACTTACATCCCTGCTCCTTACCCAAGCCAACAAATCTTCTTCATCACTTCAGATAGTGTATTCCCTTTGTCCTAATTTGTTACACTAACGGTTGGAAGTGTTACACTCTCTGTCAAGTTATATATCATAAGAATTATGTACATATATTTTACCAAGTGCATAGTCTTCATTGCATTCTTAACTTTCTTTAAGGACCATGCATAGCACATAATTCCAATAACAGACTTCTGCGACTCTTGTTTGCAGCTCTCCCTCTCCGCTGCTTCCTTTCTCACTTGTATACTCACCCTTAGCCAGCTATAGGGTCTTTTGGCATCTCATTTCGGCAAGTATAATTTACTAGTAAAAATTTCTAATACATTTTTTGTTTATATCTACTGAATTCACAATATGATTTTGCTTGCTCAGTAAACATACCTAAACAATTATTTTACCTCAATATCTGAACATTATTATGTTTATGTGTACTTATAATAACCTCTGACATGGAGTCAATCTGCTCGGACCCTATTCAGAAAATTCAAAATCAATGTATTTGGCTCTGAGAAAGGATTGTAAAAGCAGTCCTATTGAATAATTTAAACTGTTTTATCTTGCTTTTTATTAAAGATCACTTCCCTATTTGCAAGCAAGAATTAATTTTATCTTGCTCTGTCTTTCTAGATCCCTTGATAGAGTATCAACCAGTAAGGGTATGGATATCAGAAAAGCAGTTTAAATTAGCAAATACTTCTCTCTAACAAAGAGTCAAGTTATTATAACACAGAACTGTTCAGCTCTGTTGAAAGAAAAAAAAATTAGCACAAAATTTTGGAGAAGTTATTTGAACAATCAGGATATAATATTATTAAATTTTAATAAAAAAGCTGCTTCAACTTATTTTTAGAAATAAACTTTATTGCTAAAGAACAATAATTTTCTATGACTAAAAATTCCCAGTATGAAGCTAAGTGTTCATTAACAATGAATTTTAACTAGAAAATGTATTTCCTCTCTTTGTTCCAACAGATTGCATTTTCCCTGAAAATATGTGTAACATTGTTTGTCAGCAGGAAAAATAACTGTTAGGGGCCATTTTGTTAAAAATCTAAGTCTATTTTGACTCGTTCATCAAAGAGCAGTGTGGTAATACTTACCCATGGTTTGAGCCTGGGAAATCTGGGATGTAATTAACTCTATGGATGTGATAACTGGTTTCTTTATTTAAAATGGTCTTTTTTGCTATAGATTAAGACGATCCTTTTCCAGAAATAATCTAACCCTTCAATGTCTGAAATCTCATTTCTATAAGACATTTCCATTACCTTACATAGAGATGACTCAGGGTCTAGAGTCTGTCATCATGAATGTTTCTGCCTACAAGTGGTTTCCACAATAATGAGAAATGCCCCAAAGTACGTGATTTATGATACATGTAGATACAAAAACAAGCATAGGAAACCAGATATAGTTCTAGCCAGGAATGGAGACATCTTCATCTTACTACCCTACTGGTCCAATTATTTTTTTGATTCAGACAGATATGATAATGGTAGTCTTTTCCCATGAGGCCAGTTAACAACTAGCCCTGCTCATCTGAAATTACTGAACACACCCTAGCTGAATCACTGCTGCTCAGCCTAAGCCACTGCCAGGTTAGGAGAATCACACGGTGTCTACCATTCTCCATTAGGTGCGGGACAACCGGGGGATCGGACCCAGCCAGCATGGGTTCATGAAGGGCAGGTCCTGCTTGACCAACCTGATCTCCTTCTACGACCGGGTGACCCGCCTAGTGGATGAGGGGAAGGCTGTGGATGTGGTCTACCTGGACTTCAGCAAAGCCTTTGACACCGTCTCCCACAGCATTCTCCTGGAGAAGCTGGCGGCTCATGGCTTGGACGGGTGTACTCTTAGCTGGGTAAAAAACTGGCTGGACGACCGAGCCCAGAGAGTTGTGGTGAATGGAGTCAAATCCGGTTGGCGGCCGGTCACGAGCGGTGTGCCCCAGGGCTCAGTTTTGGGGCCAGTCTTGTTCAACATCTTTATCAATGATCTGGACGAGGGGATCGAGTGCACCCTCAGTAAGTTCGCAGATGACACCAAGCTGGGCGGGAGTGTTGATCTGCCTGAGGGTAGGAAGGCTCTGCAGAGGGATCTCGACAGGCTGGATCGATGGGCCGAGGCCAATTGCATGAGCTTCAACAAGGCCAAGTGCCGGGTCCTGCACTTTGGTCACGACAACCCCAGGCAACGCTACAGGCTTGGGGAAGAGKGGCTGGAAAGCTGCCCGGCGGAAAAGGACCTGGGGGTGCTGGTCGACGGCCGGCTGAACATGAGCCGGCAGTGTGCCCAGGTGGCCAAGAAGGCCAATGGCATCCTGGCGTGTATCAGGAATAGTGTGGCCAGCAGGAATAGGGAGGTGATCGTGCCCCTGTACTCGGCACTGGTGAGGCCGCACCTCGAATACTGTGTTCCGTTTTGGGCCCCTCACTACAAGAAGGACATTGAGGTGCTGGAGCGTGTACAGAGACGGGCGACGAGGCTGGTGAAGGGTCTAGAGAACAGGTCTTATGAGGAGCGGCTGAGGGAGCTGGGGTTGTTTAGCCTAGAGAAGAGGAGGCTGAGGGGAGACCTTATCGCTCTCTACAACTATCTGAAAGGAGGCTGTAGAGAGATGGGTGTTGGTCTCTTCTCCCAAGTAACAAGCGATAGGACGAGAGGAAATGGCCTCAAGTTGCGCCAGGGGAAGTTTAGATTGGATATTAGGAAAAATTTCTTCACTGAAAGGGTAGTCAGGCATTGGAACAGGCTGCCCAGGGAAGTGGTGGAGTCACCATCCCTGGAGGTGTTCAAAAAACGTGTGGATGAGGTGCTTCAGGACATGGTTTAGTGGGCATTTGTACTGGGTTGATGGTTGGACTCGATGATCTTAGAGGTCTTTTCCAACCTTAATGATTCTATGATTCTATGATTCTATGATCTTCTAGGACCTATGAGTTTCCCTCTAGTATCACCTTACAAGAAGAATCATGGCCACCAGAGCAGCTCCTCATAGTGATCTACAGAGACTGCATGAATGAAGTGTTGGACCAAGCTCTGATCACTGTGGTCAGCACATCAGCATATTTTGCTGATCAGTTCAAGGAAAAACACAGGGCATTTTTAAGAAAAGATTCTATTTCTGATCTGATCAGATCCACCCATACTATCACTGACGGAGTTTGGCCTCAACATACACATCTAAGATTTTGGAGCTTTGAAAAATATTTGCTAAAACTCATTAAATGGATCGCTGTCCCTTCTAACTAGATCCCCATTACTACAAGAATTTGTTAATCTGCTTTCAGGAAAATACAGTCTCTACATTTGTTGAAACCCACAGTGGTCCACACAGCCCTCAAACCAGGACTGCAGCCTGTCAACAGTCCTCACTTCTCACACCCCATTTCTGCCCAACCTGTAACATCCACGAGAACATTAACTGAAGAAATGGCCCATTCATGGCCATGAGGGAGGCAAATTTTTTCTCTTTATAGTAACAGATCTCTGTGACAGAACAGACTGTGAAGTACCCTAACGTACTTTCCTGCTGTGACAGAGGTGAATGGTCCAGCACTTCAGTTATTTTTATCTTTACTTATCTGGTCCTGCCAGGATGCAGGGTAGCCAACCTTCTCTTCAATTCCAAAACAAGAGCAGGGTGAGAGCATCAGGTACCACTGCCTCGGCTGACGACAGCATGCAGGTGCAGATAAGTCTCACTCACCGCTGGCAGAGCCATGACACCTACTCAGCTACAGGCGGTCAGACCTTAGCGAAAGAGCTGCCGGCTGGAAAGGCATCCAGGCAACATGAAGGTGAGAGGGACTGAATGGGAGATGTACCTCGTGCTGAAATCATGCTGATCTTCCCTGTCAAAATAGTACAACAGTCTGGGTTCATGTTCACCTCCTCACCGAGCTTCTAAATTTCTAAAAATGCCCTTTCTTTCACCATCTTGCTAGAAACCTTCATCCTTGCCTAGGACTTGCTAGTTGTTACACACTTGCTTCCTTCATGCAGAGCTGCTATAGTCTGCAGTATGTTACAATCAATGAAGTAATGAAGTTTATGGCAGGTATAGAAACCGGCTGACACTTCTACCACGCTCTGCCATCATCACATCGGGCTCACGCTGACACCCTTAGCTTTCTCCTCCTCTGGCTTAGCAATTCCATTAAAGTACTGCTCCTAACTCAGAAAGCTGTTAATGGATCACATCTCACCTATACTAAAGGTCTGATTTCAATTTACAAATGCAGATCACAAAATCCAGGACAACAAAGTGAGTTGGAACTGTGCAGAAAGTCTTGTTGGCTGAAGGGATAGAGATGTGGAGATCCAAGGTATTGGAAAAGTTTAGACAAATCAATAACCAACATTAGATATTTTAAGGAAATACTGCCAAAACATCTGCTTTGAAAAGACGTGTTTATGTCAGAACTAAAGTGACACTGACAATTTAGATGTAATATTTTATACTGAATTAACATGTTTTGAAAAGATGAAAAAAATGTTCTGAAATGGTCATTTTCATATTTACAGTCTAAATCTTTGGAATTCTATTCAGGAAACATTGCAAAACATTTATGTTTTCTCCTGATTCAGATGAAACTAAACTTTTGTATTCTGTCCTTCTCCGTATGGGCTACATCAAATCTATATAAACACCAGACTGCATCTATAAGATTTTCTTGATACACTGGGGCTGTGGGAAGAAGCAGAGTGTATTCAGTTCAAATCAAAATAACTTTCCAAACCTCATCCTAAGATGTGCTTTTGAATTAATGCTTAAGGTTCCCCGACATTAATTTGGCAGGACTAATTAACTAAAACCAGTTATGATATAGAAAACTGTATCTCTAGGAGCTGGCATTACTACTTTAAGCATTGCTTTCAACCCTTAAATAATCAACAGTTGCTCTTAGTGATTCATAGAAAAACTTACTCTGCTGCCTTTACTCACACACGTACTAGTGCATTCAAAGTCAGCAGTATAGGTTGAGTTGAGTCAATCCAGCTGACCCGTTACACGTCGCTGAGCTCGGTGGCTATCTGCATGCCCCAGCAGTGCTTTTTTGTAGAGAAAAGGTGTTATCAACACTGATTAGAACCAATTGAACCATTTATTAATATGATTGGTTACTTCTTGAAAGATTTGTTTTTGAAAAAATGCAGCTTAGCACTAGTTTAAGACCTAATTAAAGCTCTGAGGGACATACACTCAGAAAAGCCTCAAGTAGGATTTGTTTTGATGCACAAAGCCATCTATGTTTGAAGTTCTATATAAGCACATGCAGCAGGACATGCCAAACAAAAGGGCTAATGAATTACGTTTCTACATTTAGTCAATGTGAGGTCTCTGAGAAATTTAGACTATGGACTTGCATGTGTGCTTGGAAAGTACAACATTGTGCGCTGGTGTACAGGGTCCCCAGCTTCTACATCTTGCAGAGGCTGAAAATCACTGTGAATTTCAGCACTGTGAATTGGCTGTGTAAAACCGTGCCCAGAGAGTGACACTCTTAATTTTTCCTTCACTTTTTTTATTAAGCCTTTTACTCCATGAAGACAGAAAAGCCATCTCTCCCTGAGACTTGGTAGCTCCAAAGGCAGAATCAGGGCCCGGGGCACCTCACCAGCTGGTGTCTTGGGTAGGTCTGCTGAGAGCGGGCCAGAGAAATGCAGCCTGCGTTAGAAACCGTATACCCCCGATCACTTTACCTGCCGTAACAGAGTAAAATTTTTTGACTTGGTAAAATGTTTCTTCTAGCCTCGGCTGGCTGAGCTTGTCAGATAATGTGCTCAGCCATTAAGTGTGCAACTTCCTCGGGGAAGCAGAGTAAGAGATAAGAGCCGCCATGGGGGACTGAAAGTGCAACTCTGTCCTCTGACATTTTGTAAAGTTAAATTGCAGGGGCGTTATCATTTGTATTTTATTTCCCTTATTAGACAGCGCGGGTGCTGCTTAATGGGATGCAGTTACCGAAGTAAACAATCCCGTGGGATGCTTATTCGTTCGAATTAACGCAGGAATCCGAGCTCTGCTAAGATTTATTTAGACACTAGTGTTAAAAAAAAAAAAAAAAAAAAAAAGTGGTTTTGCCGAGGGAGCAAGGGCAGGCGTTCTCCAGCCAGCGACGGGGGCAGAGTTTCGCCGGCGGCTCCCTCGGCCCCCCAGAGGATCCGGCGCCGCACCGCGGCCCCCGCCAGGCCCGGGGCAGCGGCGCCCCCCGGGAGCGCCCCGCCGCGCTGCCGGCCCGCCTGCGCGGGTGGGCGCGGAGGAGAGGCAGGGCCCATATCCATAGTAACGGCGGGGGCCGAGGGGAGGCGCCGCGGTAGCTCCCCGCCCGCCGCAGCCCGCGCGGCGCCGGGACCGCACCGAGCCGCGGTGAGCG
>JASVER010000091.1:1250839-1370306 GCA_030449065.1 Oceanodroma leucorhoa
GGTGAGACCGGGGGGCAGGGGAGGGCTGGGCGAGCGCGGGGGGCCGGGCACGGGGCCACCGGGCGCCGCCCCCGCCCCGCCGTGCAGCCCGGAGCAGGGGGCGGCGGACGGGGACACAGTGTGGGCCCTCCCGGGGGGTGGGTGGGGAGGGCCGGCAGCGGACCCCGGGGAGCGGGCGGGGGCCGGCGGCGCCTGCGGTTGCCGGTTTCGCAGGATTATGTCAGCCCTTGCCTCGCCGGTGCCCCCTCCGCCGGCGCTGGGGCGGGCGGCGGCGGCGGCTCCCGCCCGGCGGCGCTGCGGGGCGCCGCGCTCCCGGGGCGGGAGGGGGTCGGCGGGGAGGCGGCGGCGGGGCAGCGGTGGGCAGCGGAGCGGCCGGAGTTTCAGCCGGCTGACGGAGCCGGTGCTGTCGGCTGGTGAGTTTCCACCGGGCCGGCGTGGTAGGGGGAGGGAGGAGGGCGGCCCGGCCAGCCCTGCCTGCCCCGGTGCGCTCCCTCCGTGCGTTTCCGAGCAATGATTAATCTTGGGGACGGGGGAGAAAGTGGGCATCCACCTCGTGTGCTGCACCCGGGGGAGCGGTGGCACGGCGCACAGAGCCTGCAGCTGCTGTTTTTGGGGGGGGCTGTGTCAGTGTTCGCATTGCAAACCTCTGTTTTCTTAGGTCTCTGAACTTGGCCGTGGTGTGCCCTGGTCTAAAACTTGTCGAGCGAGGTCTCGACTTCAAGGCACCGCTATTTGTCCTTTCGGTTATTTAAAGAACGCTAGTTGAGCGAAGTGCTACGGTTGTTTAAAAAAAAAAAAGGGGGGGATGAAAAGCAGAAGTGTGTAGAGATCCCAATGATGGTTCATGCTTCGGTATCTCAGAAAAGGCTCATGTTTGAAAAATACATCTTAACGAACAGTTTTACCTTAGGGCGAGAAGGCAGTATTGGGATTGGGAGAGAAAGATATGATACCTGAGAATTTCATTTCGAACTCAATTTGCTGCACACGTGCAGTAACGCTTTTCCTGAGGATTTTTAGCATGTGGACTGATGCATGTTGCCATGTGCCTTGCAAAATTCCTTCTGCTCTGCGATCAGTGGCAATGTATGCCCACATGCACGAAATCAAGGTGTGCTCCATACCGTTCTCAACAGCAACAGCATTAATGAGGAAAGCCACGGTGTCCATTGTGACAGGTTTACTGATGTAAAGTATCGTAATGATTCCTTAAAGAACATTTTAACTTACTCCGTTAATGAGGCACAAACTAGTGTTAAAGTAGACCCTGACATGATGGATAGTAACTTCTCATTTGAATATGCATTAAGAACCAATTTGTGTCATCTTCTGTATACGGCAAAATATAAAATATAATAATCTGTTAAAAAAAAAACTCAGTGGAAGGTTGTCACGTGATAATGAGGACAATTTTTCCTGAATAAATATGAATACAAATTGTAAGCATTCATGTAAAGTTGATACTTGTTTGTCAAGTACGAAACCTTGATCCTACAGTGTGTAATTACCACAACGAGTGAAAACTCTGTTCTGATGGCATCCTAAAAATTTCAGTGATATGCTGAAAAGAATAGAGAGTAAGTGATTTTAGCTGATGAATTTTGGTTTGGCGACACTTGTTCACTAAGAGGTCTGTTCTTTTTGATATGTGTATATAACTCATACAAGCTGTGGTAGTGCGGTTGCTCACAGACCCTCCTGACCTTACACACCTGAGAAGTTCCATTTCAAGAATTTGTGCAAATGGTTGACAGATGAGAATTGCAAGAACTCGCTGATGTATTCAGAGTAAGCTCTGCTTTCTCTAATATTAGTTAACTCCTTCATATTTTTTTTTCCCAGAGAAAGGAGATGTGATAGTCAAGAATAGATAAATTTATCCAGTAAGAAGGCAAATTAAAATATACTATACATATTCATTCTATTTAAAAGGCATTTGAATGCAGTACCCCAAAATGAATTCGAAAAGCTGAGGGCTTGATGCTTTTTCTCTTAGCATTTTTCTTTGGGGAGCAGGGAGGAGGGGAATGGCACTTCTAACTAGAAGTGGGCACGTGGAGTTAAAAAGAGAGGGCAGAAAATGTGAAATTAGGAACAGAGCTGTCAATGAAGCTGCTATCAAAGAAGGCTACACTGAACTAAGAAGCTAAAGCAGATCGGCTCTAGGTAAGAGTTTTGCTACTGAGGAACTTGAGGAAGGAGCTGTGACCCAGGTCAGTCGTGATTTGACTTACATTCCAAGAGCAAGACATTTTAATGTCAGAGGAATCAGAATTCCATGTTGGAAATGCTTAATTTAATTTATTTCCAGCAATCAGGAGGATGCAGATTTTACTTTGTTTTAACATTGAACAACTGGCGTTTTGGTAAGGATCTTTGTGTTTGTTTGTTAAATGGTGGTGATAGGCATAACAAATAATATTCTTCACAAATAGTGTACGTCCACCTTGCTTTGAGCAGACTGAGAAACTGCCAAGCCTTGGGCTGAAGCTCTCTTGGCTCTTGGTCCTGAGAGACCTGCTCTGCATGCGGACTGGAAGTTAAAGCAGAGATGAGAGTGAATGGTGTCATTCTGGGTCCAATCTTATTCATTTGCCAAATACCAAGAATGACTGTATTACATTTATAAAACTGGACTTTTTTCCTGATGATCTATTATCACAATGCTTTGCTTACTAAATGTTGAAAATCTGTATTAGTCTTCCAGATCAACAATCATTGTGATGAACTGGCCAGTTTTTGTACTGAGAGATATGATTTGGGATTGTTTTCACATTTGGGAACATATTGGTTTATACAAGTTCACATTTTCAATGTTGTCTTCACAGTTATATGAGCTACAAGCTTATTTTTAAGAAATCACGGTCAAATTCTGGAGAATAACACCTTCAGAAAATTGTACCAGCCTGGCACTGTTCACAATCCAATATGATTTTTTCCATTGTGTAGGCAATAACAGAGGGCTGCTTGTACTTGATCTTTTAGTCCCTGTGCCAACTATGCCAGCTTGTCTAGAAGACAGTAGTCTTGTTTCCAAGTATCAAAGGGTTATGCTTTAGATAAACCTGGCTTTGACAAGGTAATCAAGCTAGGGAAAGCATTTCGTTGACATAGTTGCATTGCTGTCTCTATCCATAGTCTTTTGGTATTTTTTGCCTTTGAGGAGAATAGCTTCAAAATGTGATAATTTTGGTAGAGTGTTTGAGCATGTTAAATTTGAGTATTTTGAGCACTGAGATTCAAAGATGCAGATCTTCACATACCTTATTCTCAACAGTTTAGCTCTATACACCGTCAGTCTGCTCCCTTGTTTAAGTTGCTCTCAGAGATAGTCTTGGTTTATGGATTGCATGTAAAGGCAGTGGGATGCTGTTGGGAGAGTTTCAGTGGTCATATTGCTTTTGACATGGAGTTACATACTGCTCAGTAGTCTGGGAGAAGACGAGGAGATACCTGATGTTGGTGGGTTTTTTTCCCCCTGCCTTTCTGTTTACGTACTCTGGAGCAATAGAATTTTTCTAAAGGTCCTTCAGTCAGCTAGGAAACATTTCTTCCTCTCTCCAAAGATTCTTCATTTTAAAAAAAACTCCAGTTTGGGCTGGATTCACTCTCACAAGCTTGACCATAGTGTTAAAGGAAAGGATCTTGTTGACATTGTCACCCCCCAATGAATTTCTCTGAAGTATCTTGCAACATTGCAAATGGATGTGTGCCCAGCTTCATGTTAGCTGCAGAGAGCAATCATTATGTCTAGCATAAGGGAGTGATGATACTAGTGTTGAACAAACCTTAACCAAAGGAAAATCGTCAGAGAGATAGCCTCTCTTCCTTGGTAAAAGAATAGTGATTCTGGGTTGAGAAGTGCTGGCAGACCTCCTGGAGACTATCTCTGTCCCTCCATCACAGAGTGGAACAGGTTTTATTGTCATGGAAATGTTCAAGCACAAAGGAGAAAATCCAGGACCATCTCTGGTCTTCCTCCATTCATTGCTTACAGCCTTCAACCTCCTACTAGTGGGACATCTCTCACTCAGTTGACTGAGGACATCTTGGAGAGTTTTTGCAATGCCTTTCTTAAAGACAGATGATATTTGCATAGTCCTTGCTTGGCCCATTCCTGTGGGTTTGCATAGTATCTTTGTGATACCTCTAGAGAAATCACAAAAATATACAGGCTGCCGTGTTATCACTGTAAAGATGATACCCAGCATTTGTCTGTTTTTCGTTAGGACTCAAATCCCAATATATCCGTGCACTGAGAACTGGGATTGGGTTAAAGTCAAATGGCTGAAACGCAGCTTGATCAAGAGAAGAGGTGATGAGCAAGGACAGTGTATCTGAGGATCTTCTGAAGTCTCTGGCTGTTCTATCACTTGAGGGCACTTGCTCAACGTTATAAAGTGGCCTTCAACACTGGGACATAATCACTCTGCAGATGGTTAAGATTTGTACTTTTTTTCCCCTTGGAGATATTCCTATCTTGACTTGTTTCCAAGACTTGCATGATCCCTCTCTAAACTACCAGAAAGAAGGGCAGTTTTCCTTTGGGAAAACCAGTTGGAAACTCCAGCTGATCCAGAACTAAGTAATGGTAACCGTCCTATTTTTTCTAAATGTACCACACATGCTATATGCTTCTTAGCAGTGCCTGAAATAAGTGTCTGGTGGGGAAAAAAGGCCTTAGGAAGCTTGAGATGGAAGTTCTTTCTCCCAAGCCTTTGCCTTTGGAGTTTCTAGAAACATGAAACTGGGATGTGTTAAGGAAAGATACATCCCTCTGCTTACGTTTTTCTAGCTTTTTGATGTAGGAAATCCAAGGCGATTTGTATGAGGTTTGTTAAATGTACGTTTGTTAAATATACATTTGTTAAATGTTTGTTAAATGTTTCATTCAGTCCCTGGTTCTTGCAGTCAGTGAACATCCAAAGAGGTTTTTCTGTTGTTTAGAATATTTTTAAGTTCTGATGCTGTAAAAATGGTAAATTTAATAGTAGCTGCAGTAATAGCAGATGAAGTCAGCAGGGAGTTTTGCCTGTTTGACAGCAGATTTTAGCGCACTGTTTAATTTCTGAAGTACTTTTTTCCAGAAAGTGCTTCTCTACAGTGGGGAATAAACATTTAGTTTTTCAGTACAATTAAACGTGGTGAAACGTGAAGGTGATAAACACTTTTTTTGCTTGTCCGACTGTGGATGATCGTCTAAACTCTTCATTTGGTTGACTGGTTCTCCAGACTGCAGTGTGGAGTCAGACCTTCAAGGCTTCTGGGTATTTCCATGTACTTGGCTGGTTCTGTATACTTTGAAGTAAAGCTTTTGCAAAGATGTCAGTGAGAATGTAAGTCTCTTTTACCAAGGGTATACTGAAGATAATTTCTTTCTTCTTTGTGTATCTGTTCAGTGAAGAACGCTATTACACATAGTATCTTTTTATTTCTAAGTATTGTGAATGATGGTAAAAGCCACTGGTAAATTGGTAAGTCACAAAAACAGTTGGATGTAATTATTCCTAATATAGGAAAATGCAAAGTCAGTTTCAGTGTTCATCAAGATTTATTATATAATACTAAAATGTGTGTGCATATGTATGTGTGTATACATGTATAATAGGAATAACTTTAATTATAAAAGTTTTACTACTGTAATGCATGATCATCTGACTGTTTTTAGGCTTCATCTTGCCCCGTTGAAATTGATATTAAGGCTCTTATAATTTTAAATAGATTCATTAGAAGTGCTTTTAGAAATAATCTAGCAACTTTTTACTGTTTTATAAAGCCTTACATAATGTCACTTATTGCATAAATAAATATGCTGAGTAAATGTCAGTTTGCAAATAGTTAAAATACTTAAAATTTAAGATAACTGAAAACTGTCTAATTATCTCCTTCAGGATCCTGTAATCAAAGAGCTGTTACACCGTTGTCATGCTTTGTTAATTCTTTTATATTCCAGGTATGTTTTCAGAGGTAATTCTAAAATCTAGGAAAAGTATTACTTTGTTAATAGTGCAGTCACCTGGAGAGCTCATTATTAATGAGTACCCAATTGGTTTGTGAAACACCTGTGTTGTTATTACATGATAAAAATACGTAGAACTTCAACATTCTGTACTAATATTTATAAACCACCATAAAGGTAAGTGGATATTAGAGTGAATTGTCACACAGGAAAATACTTTAGCAAAACATAAGGGAAGTATTGTATGACTCATTTGTATTTTCACTGAAGCCATTACAAAACTGAATGCCAGTTATTATTTTTCTTTAAAATCTGAATGTGGTGGTGTTCCTGCTCTTAGCACTAGCAAGAAACAAGAATTCAAGGATTTTGATAGACCTTTGGGAGTACTTCTCAATGCTAATCCATGTTATGCCTAGCTCAGGTGTCTCAGAAGCAAAGAGTGGCTTTACAGAAGGCACATTATACAAAGACTTCCAAACTTCATTTAAAAACTCACAGTTAAAATACTAAGCTTAACAGGTGCTCACAGGTTTGAAAATCTGTTGCACTAACCTTTCCTAGGGGTTTCCCCACTGCTTGTTAATTTAATTGACTGTCCGTGTCAGTTTTAAGTACTTGTGCAAAATGGCAATAAATCTTCTATATTGTCTGAATACTGCAAAGTTGCATTTCTCTAAGCGTGAAGGCATGGGAAGAGTACTAAATATCATGACTATCATTTCCTAGTTGGATTCTATTGATTCTAATTTTCGTTGTTTGAAATAGTATCTTTATGACGTGTTTGAGAGATTAACAGGCCCTTTGCTTTAGCACAAGGTACTGATTTTGAGATCATCATGTGGTGCCATGACTTGAGTGCTTCCAAACTGCTATCTGCACCCAACCATCTCTGCACACCACTGAACAGCTCCATACTTGTGCTTTAAATGCTTTGTGGATGTGTTAGTCACAATCACAGCACAGTAACAACAAGTATGTATTTAGTGCTGTCTGCATCACATTCATTTAACAAGCGTCCTCCAACCAACACGGGATAATCTTTGGGGTTGACAGGGATGAAATATGCCCTTTCCACCTCTAGCTCTTGGCTGTGCCCATTCCTGCTCCCTCTCCAAGCCTTGCTGTCACCATTTTTGTTCTTTACAGAGCTGTCTGGGACTAAGCAGTAGCTCTGCAGTGATGATACACACAAGGAAGTGTAGCGCAGGAGAGGAAAGCATCACATACCCTGAGGGGCTGCACTCAGAGATTTTGAACAAGGTTCTCAGCTGGTGTAAATTGTCATAGCACCATTGATTTCATTGACTGCACGGGCTGAAGATCATGTCCCGCGTACTTTGTCAGGAGTAATATTCCTGGATACTAGGAAGAAGGACAAATAATAGAGTAAGTTCAGTTATAACTGCAGTGAAACACTATTTGGGCAGCTCCTGACATACCTTTCTGAAGCTAGTAAGCATCCCCCTATTGCTATCACTAGCATGAGAGCCCTAACACTGATAGAAGCCCCATGAACTCTTGCTAAAGATGCCATCTTTTAATGTGATTTTTATTTACTTCTTGATTCATTTGCATTGACCAATTAGTTGGCTAAAACTTCAGAGAAAATGAAATGTTGAACAGGAAAGCTCGAGACAAATATTTTCCCTCTTTGTGGCCTAAAAATTAGGCTATAAACTTTACAATTCAACATGTGATTTTCAAAGGGAAAGGTGCCTTTTGAGGAGGCATTAGTATAGTTGATATTCTCTGTAAATGCCCAGTTGTGGAAATAGGAAACTAACGTTAGACAGTCCTAATCTGGAAAGCTAGTTTCCCTTTGAACTATATTTCATTAAATATGCCGTGTTCTACTATATATACAAGCAAGTGACCTTCCTAGGTCAAAAATTTTGTTGAAATCCTTTGGTCGTGATATTTTAAGGATGGTACTTAAAGGACTATACTTCTGTAATAAGTGTATTGGTAATGATGTTCATTAAAAAATAAATGCACTTTAAAACAAAAGCTAAAGAGCAAGTAATATCCCCCAAAATAGCAATTTTTCCTGTTTAAATAGTTGACTGCATTGAGATTATATTTTGTTATTATGTGTACCAAAGACCACTCCAGTCAACAGAAAGTGGGGAAGCTGCTTTATTTTTGAACAAACAGTTTCCTAATTATTTTCACAAGTAAAGAAGTGCTACCACTTACTTCTGCTGACTCTTGGTGTGGTGCAGCGTTGTACATGTGTGGTACCTGAGGACTTGGTAATGCCCTGTAGCAGTCAGATCACACCAGGTGAGGACAGAAGCTTGGTCAGACTGCGAAGTGATTCACCAGCTTGTTGCTCTTTGGTGTCTGAGGTTGGTAATCTATGCTGGGACTTATGCAAGAGAAGAATCCCTTTTTATCTGCAGAGCATAGCATAGAATTTGTTTTAAAAAATGTCTTTCTTGCCTTGTGGTATAACAACTTAGACTTTGTGTAAGAAAATTTCTTTTGCAGAAGTAGTTTAGAACGGAAGTACTGTAAAAAAAACAATCTGAATTAGAAGCAGTGAATAAATGCAAAACAGCAGTCGTCTTTCCATGTTGGTCTTACATTGACATGTACCCTGTTTTGAGTTATGTAACTTAAGTAATAGGATTGCTATTTGACCTTCATAATCTCATTATACCACTAGAGGTACAAATACTCATGTAAAATAAAATTTCTTCTTTCTAACCAATCTTCACTTTTAGTTATCTGTATGTGATGATGTTTTTATACTTTAATGCAAAACTGTTGATTCATGGAAATAATCCTGTGTTCATGCATTATACAGAAGCTATATCTGGTATTGTTGCTATTGCTAGGGGCTGATGTGTCACATTTTTATAAATCTTAGTTTTAGAATATCTTATTTCAGACACCACAACCTGTTCTGGTTAAAACCCTGTTATGTTGATCCTAATACAGTGATGACATAACTAAGAGGGTGAGGGGGCCAGCTGAAAGCTAGTAACATCCCTGAAATATTACTTTAATTTATTAGGAATGTAGGAAATCCTTACAAGTCAGGTGCTCCTAGAGAGGTGGTAATAGCAAGAAAACAGTTGATTCAAACATGTAAATTAAGTGGAATTTAGCACTTCTGGTTTATCTTACATTTTTCTGCCACTCGCTTCCCCCCTGGTTATTTAATCTTAAGTTTATCGTTTATATTATGCATCTTATACTTCATTATTCAAATCTACCATTTCCAAAACCTAAATTCTAACCTTTTGCCCTGGTGCCTTTGTGCTTCTCCATGGGCGAAGGAGAGGTGGAGCTGCCCTACTGGAGTATGTGTGGAGAATCCCCTTGACCGGTCATCTCCAAGGTGGATCTCACCATCCAGCTTCCCGTCATTCCTCCCATTCCTGCTCTCCCGCCTCAGCATAGGGCTCCACTGAAGAGGATGAGACGATGGTCTGCATCTCCATGTCCTACAGGCTCAAACTGAGGATTAGGGGATCATAAGGATAACTTCAAGTGACTGTCGTGCATTGCTGTGGTGAGCAGAGGGTCTAGTCCTGCAGTATGAAAACCGACATAACTGAGTTCAGTCTAAAGGTTTTCATGTTGATGCGTTCACACGTAAAGCAGTCCGAGTTTGGCTCAAACTTTAATGGTGTGTGTGTGACTGTGTAATCAAATTTGAAGGTATTTACATAATTACTGAATTACCAGAAGTATTAAGAGAGCTGTCATGTGGTGTTATGCCATAAAACCTGATACCTTTGGTAGACTATGACACATGGAGTGTTTTTGTTTATACTTTTGACATACTACAAAAGATTCTGTGATGCATTCAGAAATTACACTGACACTATACAATCTCTGTCTCCCTTTTCTACGTGTCAGTTCCTCAAAAGGAACAATGTCAGTCATGATTTCTATAATCTGAAAAGGGATACGGAAAAGTTGAGGTAGTTTATCATAAATAAAAAAAAATGATACAGTTTTTTCTATTTCATGAAGCTCTGACAGAGTGGACTCCTTCCTAACTCTACAGTACATTTTCAGGCTGTGAAACTTGGAAGTTAGGGACAGTAAACTTGTTAAATTGTGGACAGGAGTAGTTTAAAACAGGCAATTTTAATGTTGTCTGTTTGTATTCTGGAAAAGACAGTGGTGGCAGAAGGGAATAGAAACTTCAGGTCTGCAGGAGAGATTCTAGATACTGTAGTAATTGGACTGTAATCAAGGTTTAAATGATTACAGGGTTTTTTTTGTATTCTGGTATCTTCTTCCACAGACAAGAATCCAGTAGGCATATTCTAATTTAGATTTTGGTAGGGCTGCTTTGAATCATCATATTGCCTGTTAATGGTGGGTTGGGGTTGTTTTACTTTTTGGAATACGAGACTTACTGAGCTATATTTGTGAGGATTCTGCAAAGATATTATTTTCTATTGTACTCCAGGAGTGGGCTGGGGAACTTGTCGTGTAATCCAAGGACTCTGAGTGGAGCTTTAGTCCACCCTCCCTAATGTATCTCGGAGATATTTTTACACCTATGTATGTTTAGCTTGGGTATGTAAGATACTTCTACATAACAGGGAGTATACATATTAGAGCAAACAGCATGTTAGTTTTTTCAGAGAACATCCCTTCTGTGTCCTGACATTAACTTGAAAATGCAGTATTCCTATTATTTAGCTGAATGACCACAAATTTCTGGAACTGGTGTATTTTGTATTGCATATGTGCCCATAGCATTGCAGTGCTTGGTCGATGAGAACATTCTGGTAGCTGCCACTTGGTAGAAAACTCTTGCCCAAATGGCACAAAGTGTGAGAGGCTAAAGGTGGGTAACAAACATGGCCCATCACTAGTCCTGTGTTGCCACAAAAGACATTGCAAAGTCATATCTTTTTTTTCAGCAGTAGGGAGTGAGAGAGCTAGGTCTCCGAGATGTGTGCCCAACTAAAGCAAATGCTCCTTTATGAAATAACTCCAGTTGCTCTTATTCCCAGCTTTCTATAGAAGATTAGAAACGATTACGCTAGTCTGCTACAAATAGCCCCAGTATCGGTCCACGAGTTTTGATTTTCTGATAGTAGCGATTCAAATATTTCTCACTGTGGTGATGTCCTGGTTCCAGCTGGGACAGAGTTAATTCTCTTCCCTGTAGCTGGAGGAGGTGCTGTGTTTTGGGTTTGGTGGTGAAAGGAATGTTGATGGCCCATTGATGCTTTGGTTGTTKCCAGGTGCACCGACAGCCTCCCCTGCCCTTCAAGGTGCAGGGGGACCTGGGGGGAGCATAGCTGGGGTGGTTGACCCAGCTGGCCAATGGGGTATTCTATACCATGTGACATCATGCCCAGCTTAAAAACCGAGGGTGGTCGCGCGGTGGGGGCGCACGGTTCGCGGGGTTTCTGGTGCGGAACACGTGGGGTGAGCAGTTGCATTGTGTATCGCCTGTTTTGTATATTCTGTTATTGTTGTTATCGTTGTTATTATCACTGTTCTCCTTTGTTTTATTTCCATTATTAAACTGTTTTTATCTCAACCCGCGGGTTTTCCTCCGTGTGCCCTCCCGATTCTCTCCCCCATCCTACCGGAGTGGGGGGGTGAGCGAGCGGCTGCGTGGTGTTTAGTTGCTGGCTGGGGCTAAACCACGACAGGTGAATCATCCATCTGAGGCAAGGATGTTTTCTACCAACCAAACCAAGGCTCTGTCACTGATAGGGTTGATTGCTCCTCCAAAGTATAACAGATCCCACTGGAAAGCAAGAATACTTTCAGCAGGAGCGCTTGGTCCATGATGAAAGTGGAAATGGTTTTCTGGATGAAGTAGATAAGAAATTGAGTGATGCTTGTTTCAAACACTTTTATCCTAAACTACTGACCTCCTTTTAAGTAGTCTTGAATTTCTGTCAGCTCAGTAAGAGCCTAGGACTTTCATCTGTCTGTTTAGGATAATACTAGGTGTGTGATTATTCTACAGTTAAGAAGTTTTTGAGGGATTTATTCCCTGTGTTTGCTCTGCTGCCTGAACCGTACCTATCCTAGGAGTTGATTGCAGTATTTATCAAAGCTATGGAACCCCCATTTGAGCCATCTGTAGGTAGTGGTTGTGCCATCTGTCACTGAAGACTGCGTTCCAGAGGGAGAGACAGTATGCACAGACTTCGTCATGCAAAGCCTGTAGGATATGGTCTCTGATGTTTGCTTTATCCTTGTAAGATGTATAGGTGGTAGCGTTTCACTAACTTCTAAAATTTTTATTCCAAGAGGCTTCTGAATGCCACGGTAGCCGATACTTCATCCTCGCCCATCTGTGTGCATTATGCATTTTACTGAACTCCACACATTCCTCTGGGAAGTGAACTATGGTACCTAGTTGTCAAAGGCTGCAAGAATGTTAAAAAATGGGCAAAACCAAGCTGCAAAAGATTTCAAACTAGTATATAGTGCTTGGAGGTAATGGAAAGAGCCGCACAAAGTGAGGTGCCTTTGGGTGCAAGCATATAATTTTCTGAATATTTTTGCTATGAATTATCAAGGATTACAGCAGCAGCAGATGTTCGAGGCAGCATGATATAGATTGTGTATACTTATGTGTTACGATTAACTGAGCCAATATCCTTGTATACTAAGAGATAGGTGACTTCAAAAAGTTTCAAGAGAACATTAACAGCGTGTTTCAGGAATACTTTCACTACAGATGTTGCTACCAGGAGCAGCATTCAAAATTTTTGCGTGATGTTTAGTGATCATCTAATTTGTGATTAGCAATAGTAGTTTGTGATTAGCCGCTAAATTTGAAGTGAAATTTGCATTGTCTTCAGATGTATTTCGTGTTGGATCTGGGGGCAGTGTGATGATCTAGACAATATTCAATGTGAGAACAGTTACCTACTAATGAAACTATGGGCCTTTAGGACAGCAGTTTTCATGACTTCATATTCTCTCTATTGCACAAGCTTATTGGCAGTCCTTGTCACAGTGAAGGGTATGTCTCCATACTGTGCAGTCATGGGGCCATGAATCCTCCTGCTGCCTTTTTAAACTCGGGGTAGAGCGTGGACCAGACACATGCTGGTAACCAGAGGGTTCAAAGGCTGCTGCCGAATTTGTGTGTTGCCCGGGGCGGTAGCTCATCCACGCAAGTAGGATTCCTAAACTACCCTTGTTCATTTTTGACCAGCACAGCGTTGGCAATCTGTCAGAAACAGACATGAAATATAAAGCAACGAAGTGGTAGGGTTTGTAGTACAGAAGGTTGTTTTTTTTTATGCAACACAAGGAGTAATTTGTACAAATGACAGAACCCTAAAAAGAGACATTGCATCAGTAAGAGGTGATACTGTGCATTGCTATGTTAAACGGAAAATGAACTGATTTAGCATAAGCAAACAGACTTTAAAAAAGCCCTGTGATAGCTATTCCTATTCTAATACAGATCAGATGTAGCATTAAGAGCCTGTCATGACTTACATGTGTAATGTCCGTGTACTTATATGTGCATTAATAAAATATTCCAAGAAATACATAGCAAGAACATTATATTGTCAGTAAGAGGTAATGCATGTTTAATCTAGACCTAGCTTCTGAAGATACTCATGAAACGTTGAGGATCAAGCATTTTATTTAAATATTGAATTTCAGGGCATCTGAGTGGGTAATTCTTTGTTCTTTATGGATGTTCTCTCAACGTGAAACCAAGGGGATATATAAATATATATATTTCCTTTTTTTTTTTTTTTTTTTGCAGTGTAGCAGGGACTTGTTCAGTTGCTAGGTAACAAGGTATTGCTTTATTTGCAGGAGCAGTAGCTGAGTTGATAGTAGAGGCAATGATTTATATGAAATGTATTAATATATACTGTAGCACTAATAATGATTATTGAAATGGCTTATTTTTATGTGCTCCGTGCCATGGAAAAGAATTATAATCAGTTCATTAGAATATTTCCTTCTGCTGTGTGTAGAAAAACTGCTTAATTACTAAGAATGTCCAGTTGTTTAGTGAAGCAGCAGAATCCGTGCCGTTTATTTAGTGTCTTAAAATGAGTTCTTTCAAAAACAGAACAAGAAGTGGTAATGCAAAAAGGGGATTTATAAGGAGCAGTTATTTCCCTGAATCGTCCATTCATACTTTTTTTTTTTTTTTTTTGGCTTTTTATGGATGGTATTGCTTTTCCAGCAGCCATACATTTTCCTCCAGGGATCAAGACCAAACCTGTCAGTCACCAGGGCAGAAGTTGGCTCATTCCCGGTGGCAGGCTGCCATCTCGGTTCTGCCTCCAAGAAGACTAGCAGGTGGTCTGCAGGCCACTCCACCGCCTCCTTTCTCACACAAGTCTGGAAATTCAGAATGGTCAGAGGTCAGAGTTGCCTTCAGGGCAAATGCTAATGCCACCTGCTTCCACCCCTGGCACATGACTGGCTAGATGGTGCTGGATGCTCTATCCATAACCAAAAATGTCACTGCTGTTCATCTTGTTCAGTTTTGCTGTTACTTGGGAGAGGGAAGCATATACGGTCCCAGTGGATTCCCCATTATCTTGATGCTCCTCTTAGGTCAGGTTACTCTTAGCCAGGTAACTGTCTCTACAGTTCACCTCCACTTAGGAGTTATTCGTCATACTGATTTTCTCATCCTGGTGGATTTACCTTTCAAAAGGCTACTACCTACATTCTTGATCATTCAGTCTGTTTTTTTTACAAAGCAAAATCTTGCTTTATTTGAACAGAATTAAAGTGGTGTTTATCAGTCTGTGATGGAGAGCAAGATAAGTCTACAAGCCACAGCTGATGGGCAGGCAAAAATGGGATAGTATAGATGGCAAAGTTGATCTCGATGTGCCTCACCTGTGCTAACAAGCATTTGCAGCTGTGGGTAACATATTATGTTGCTGCTTGAAAACTTATTTGTAGCTTTTATATTCTATCGTACATGACATCCATTAGATCTATAATGACTTCTAACACAGTCACTCACATAATCAGTTCATAAGTAAATAGCTGCAGGCTTGGACAGTGTCTTAACAACTAAAGTATTCCTGATTCTTTGGCTTTCATTTCAGCAGAATAAATGAGTAGATTAAATAAAAAGAGACAAAAATGGCACTCACACAGTATCTGGCTTCCTGAAAATTTGCAGGAAAGAAAGAAAAGCCAAAGCACAAGAGAATTAAAAAGAATTGTGGTAAGTTGACCCTAGCTGGATGCCGGGAACCCACTGAAGCCACTCTATCACTCCCCTCCTCAACTGGACAGGGGATAGAAAGTATAACAAAAGGCTCATGGGTCGAGATAAGGACAGGGACAGATCACTCGGCAATTACCATTGCGTGCAAAACGGATTCGACTTGGGGAAATTAGTTTTATTTATTGCCAATCAAATCAGGGTAGGATAATGAGAAATAAAAACTAAACATTCTTCCCAGGCTTAACTTCACTCCCGATTTTCTCTACCTCCTCCCTCCCAGCAGCGCAGGGGGACAGGGAATGGGGGTTGTGGTCAGTTCATCACACGTTGGCTCTGCCGCTCCTTCCTCCGCAGGGGGAGGACTCCTCAGTCTCTTCCCCTGCTCCGGCTTGGGGTCCCTCCCATGAAATACAGTCCTCCATGAACTTCTCCAACGTCAGTCCTTCCCACAGGCTGCAGTTCTTCACGAACTGCTCCAGTGTGGGTCCCTTCCATGGAGTGCAGTCCTTCAGGAACAAACTGCTCCAGCCTCGGTCCCCCACAGGGTCATAAGTCCTGCCAGCAAACCTGCTCCAGTGTGGGCTCCTCTCTCCACGGGTCCACAGGTCCTGCCAGGAGCCTGCTCCAGCGCGGGCTTCCCATGGGGTCACAGACTCCTTCAGGTGCATCCACCTGCTCCAGTGTGGGGTCCTCAATATCTGCTCCACCATGGACCTCCATAGGCTGCAGGGGGACAGCCTGCCTCACCATGGTCTTCACCATGGACCACAGGGGAATCTCTGCTCCGGCACCTGGGGCACCTCCTCCCCCACCTTCTTCACTGACCTCGGTGTCTGCAGGGCTGTTTCTCTCATATTCTCACTCCTCTGTTTGGCTCCAGTTCTGCAGGTTTTTTTTCCCCCCTTCTTAACTGTGTTATCCCAGAGGTGCTACCACCGTTGCTAATGGGCTTGGCCTTGGCCAGCGGCGGGTCCCTCTTGGAGCCGGCTGGCATTGGCTCTGTTGGACATGGGGGAAGCTTCTAGCAGCTTCTCAAAGAAGCCGCCCCTATAGTCCCCTTGGTACCAAAACCTTGCCATGCAAACCCAATACAAGAATAAAAGTTAGAAAGCTATTTCTATGTCTATAAATTTCGAAGATTAAAAGAAATAAAAGGAAAACAGGACAGATGAGAGAACATGAGTGAAGCAATAAAAAAGAGCAGCAATTATGCTTCAGCATGAGTCAAAAGGACACACGAGGATGGTACTCTTCTGTGAATCATCAAAAAGAAGGTATTTGGAGCCATTGCCGGATAAAGCCTTCAGAATATACAATTCTATTGTCTTGAAGTTAGAGGAAATAATTTTTTTACATTTTCACATACTATGAAGTGAAAGCTGTGCATTAAGGAAGCTTGTTCATCCAGGGTCGGTCACGGCCTGTTTGCTCATCCTCGCCTTCACTTTCAGAAGTTTCAGCTCTTACGACAGTGCCTAAATGCAGCTTGTTGGTACTTGGTGTGCAGCTGCCCTGGGTGCTTTCTCTTGGCACTGGGAGCATCTAGAGAGTCCTTGGACTATTATCATCACACAGAGGCATACTAACCTGGACTATAGGACTCCCTTAACTCCCCAGATTTCGTGAGCTTTGTGTAATTCATTTCACTGCTGTTTAAAATTCTCCAGTCGTAATAATCAGACTCTGACAAAGGACAGCATTTGCCTGCTTGATGTTTTAATTATTTGAACAGTCAGGTTCACGACTTGATTCTTCCCTGAATAGAAGATTATCTGTATGGCTATTTTGATAATTCTTTTCTTAGTGGATAAATCATCAAAGAACTGGATTGTTTCTAATTTCAAAATGCTTTAATATGGTTATATTTGTGTGTTATAAGCTTTGAAGTCAATCTGGTGATTGCTTGTCCTAAGCAGCAGACCACTCTTTCCAATCTCAGTCAAAAGAATCCTCTGTAGAAATTCTGGATATGCATGCTCAGGTGAGAGAAATCACTGAAGACAGTTGCTTAATTAATCACTGTTCTGGTGTGAGTGTGGAATGACATTCACTCTACATGAACGTCATGTAGACACGAATGGACATCCTAAGTTTGTTTCGCGGAGCTGTGTTTATTGCTGCTGAAGGACAGAATTGAGTATAAATTTGGGGTGCTTTAACTTTTCTGTTTGTAGCAAAAGAGTATTAAGAGTATCACTTTCCTTTTATTTTATGAGGTAAACGATGATTAAATAATTGCAGTTACGTTTCAGTTACATAAGAAACAAGATTTGAGGTTCTTGCTCTGAGCTATAATTATTATTAAAAGACATGTATTTTAGAATTTTTGGTCACTGATTTACTCCATTAAAGTTTTGTTTTGGGGAATACTTCTTAACCTGAAAAAGTATGTTTTTGCAATTATGCTGTCAGTCTTTTGAACTTATGAACCAATCGGGCATTTGAGCTGAAAGAATGGTTTATTTCAGAGGTATTAAGTTCCCACAACTGTCACGAAAGTGACTAGAGGGAATCCTTTTAATATATTCATTGTGGCAGGGATATTATTGCTTGCAGAGCTGCGGTAGGAAAAACTGCAGGTAAGGAGTAGTAGAGCCATGGTGGGAAGCTGGAGATAATACGGAGGAGAAAGAGGTATGGAGAGAGGAGGAGTTGTGGTCTGGGGCAAGGGAAGGGTTGTGGAGACATAAGTGCGAATCCATAGCAAACTGCACCGTTACTTATGCTGCTGGTGGCACATGTCAGTCACCAGATGCCTCTTTAAAATAAGTCACTGTGTGATGAGTGGCATATTGGCTTAAGTAAAAGCACTCTCTCAGTTGCGTGTAACTTCTCATACTGCTCTCCTCAGTGTGCTAAGTGCCCTCTGGTAGTGCGATGTGACTAACAAGGGCCACCAGCACCTAGCACTCTCGTCTTCTGCCCAGGGGAAAGGCGTATGCCACAGAGTAGCTGGATTTAGGAGAACGTTACGGTTTGTGGGAAAGGCTTCCTCAATGTACATGTTGCTATGTAGTGGGTAGGGAAAGCAAAGGCAGATAAATACGCCTTCGACCCAGAATGGAGGGTAACGGAGTGGCATGATAGATAGATGGCTACGTTAAACATCGACTTTGCTTTCTTGTCTCCTTTTAGTCAGATATTTTACTGTTTTACAAGGATTAATGTTTGCTAATCCTTGATTGGGCAAAGAGTACATATTTTTATAACTTTTTTTCCTTTATATTGTGATCAGTAAATGCAATGTCACTTACATAATCATAATAATTTTTCACTTAAACTAGTGGTCCGTGAGAGAGAGTGTTGTGATTTTCATGAAGTGTCATCATTAGTTTATGAGAACAAAGAGCAGTATAAGAAAACAGTGTGGAACATCTGATTTTAGGCTTGCAGAGAGTGAAGACTGTGAACCACATCTTGTAATGCCTGGCCAGACTGCACACAGGGTGGACGTTTTTTATGGCTCTTATTTCACCCATTCTGATTGTGTGGATACAGCAAGTAAGGCCAGGATGATTTTGTGAATAAAGCATGGCATTAGGATTTAGGAGATGTGGTTTTCATTCCTATTAGTATGCCAAGTTTTATCTGCAGCCTTAAGTTTATCAGTTAATCCACATGTGCTTCAGGTTTTCGTTTGTTAAAAAGAAAATAGGAAAGAGAAATCAAGTTAATTTTTTTACTCCTCTGCACCGATAGAAGCATACACTTACATTGTTCAATGACTCAGGAGCCACATTCCGTCAGCAGTACAGAATGAAGTGACCACATTGCAACAGGGAAAGTTGATGCTATATAAAATTAAAAGCGATGCATTAAAAAATAGATTTATAATCTGATGTTTATACTATGGTAAGACTCACCAGAGTACAATAAAGCTTGATCATATGCAATGTAGTATAGTGGATTAAATTTCATAATTGCTAATAGTAAGTAATCCTTCTGTCTCCAGGGTATATATAAGGTTGAAAGGCAGCCAAACCACTGCATTTTCATTGTGTCAGTCTCCGTGGCAGTTCCCTGTGGAAGCATGCTGACGGGTGGGAGGGAGGCTAGGAAGACCTGTGGGTATGTATGGCATTGCTGTCAGGTTCACAAATTACACAGGTCCACTGAAAGGTGGGTGCACAGTAGCGCATGTTGTATATCCTCCTGTGACACTCCAGCATGGCATTCTTCTGGCTCAGGGGATTCAGTTATTCACTGCTCTCTCCCTCTCTTAATTTCAGTTGTGAGCTCATTTCACAGAAGTCTATTCTACTCTTAATGCTTCTACGTAATTTTCCTGAATGCTGGAAGTATATAAAAGCAATGTGAAGAGAATAGACCCCTGAGCTTGGACTGTGTTTTCGCTATGCTCAATTCCTGTTTTACCATTCATAAGCTTTCACTCTACAAAACTTGGGCTGCTGCTCTAAGATAAAATGTGTAGGTTTGGATTTCATTTTTCTAAGCAGCTGGATAATAGGCATAGAAGTGATGCATACAGCAGCATATCAGAATGGTTCTGTGTTATATTGCCGTATTTGAAAGTAAAGCTAAAAGAGCAAGTCTTTTACTCTTCTTCACATTTCTTTAATCATTTTTTAGCTTGCTGTGAAATAAAACATTCTGTGTCATATCATTTTCTTCTTAAATCACATTGCTCAGCCCTATTCTTATTTATCTAGTGAAGCAGGAGGCCTTGTCTGAGCACATTTACTTTGCTCCCTGCTCTCTCCAGTTCCAAACTCATCTGGTGTTCAGTTTACAGACTTTTTTCATTTCATCTTGCTGGGCTGTGTCTTCTCCGTACTTTGCCATAGAGTGATAGAAGTCCTGGATGCCTGAGATACAAGGACAAATCTTACCAGATGGGATGCATCCGGTTCCCTTCATTCCACCATTGGCATCGTTCTTCTCGCGACCTGGGCTGCTTTAGCTCCTTGTAGGCTTCTGCTGTAGTAAAACATGGGTATTAACAAAGCAGACTGGAAAGGTTGAGAGTTGACAATATAGGATCAAGAGCAGCTATTAGTAAAAGTTGCTATCATCTGCATCTTATACTAGTATATCACTAACGTCGTGACTGGGATGAGCTGATCTGTGCCTCTTGCTTACCACCGACACCAACAGCCTGGGGGAGATTCCTGGAGGGTCAAGAGGAAGGAGAGACATGTCAAAACCGCAGGTTGTCCCCAGCTTGTCTCAGATCTGCCTCAGTTTTACACACTGTATCAGTGGGTTGGGAGGAGAGGATTAGCACTAACAACAGTCCTTTACACCTGGGTCTCAACAGAGTCCTTTACGGAGCACAGCCAGGGAGAAATATCGCCATACAACTTTTCTCATTTGTCTTAGCATGTGGTTATTGGTTTTAGTAGTTTGATTACACTTGGGTTGTGTCCAAGCTTTTCTTTGCATCCCTGAGAGATTATACGTTCCTTTTACCTAAGTGAAAGTTAGAACTTTTCATAACCCAGCGCTGTGCAAAGCTGAAGATTTATTGAAGGGTAGCAAAGTGCCGTGTTCATTTTGTCTTAGCGACCACAAGGTAAAAATTGTCAAGTTTGGAAAGAAAAGGTTTCTCCTAACTACAGCATGCATGTTGCCTGCAAGTCTAATTTAGTGTCTGAAAGGCTGTCTTTCTCGCTTTTACGTGGTGATAAGGATTTTGCAGGCAGTATTTTCAGTAGGGCTGTTCCAGCTTGTGTAGACTCTTCTTGTGTGTAGAATTTGGAAGTTCAGTTGTCCCTTAATTAGCAGTTATATAGATGATGAAAAGCTAGTCAACTTTAGGGCTTCAAATATCATAGGAAAATTAAGATGTGGGGGGTTTTTGCCCCCCGCCGATATGATAATTCAAACCTTTCTATGCAGTCATGAGACTTGGGTGTTTTTCTTCCGAATGAAAGCTGAGATTCAAGAGTTTGTGGTTTTGGGAGGAAGATAGACTTTGGTGAGACTCATGATGAAATCACAAGAGTGAGAGACAAACAGGGTCTGCTTGCTCTCACCATAACTATGCCATCTCTGAAATGGAAATAAAAAGTAATCCTAGGGTTTTTTCTATCTGTGAGTATAAGCAGCTATAAGATTGAACGTATTTGTAGGGTAGTTCTGCTGAATAAGAAAATACTATTTTTACACAGTCAGCTTTCATTCTAGCATTTCATTGTAACTGTACCCATCCTTTTCAGTTCTGCAATGCAGTGTAATGCCTAGTTTATTGGAATACAGCATGTCCAAGTGAGACACTGGCTTCATTGCAATCAATGGTATTTTGCCATTGACATCAAGAAAACCAAGATCTCATCCTTGTTAACGATAAGTGGTATTTGAAAGAGACTCTTTCACTGGCATTACATTATTGCAGGCAGGTAGTTTATAAACTTGTGGAAAATATTTTAGATACTATCAAGGTTCTAATGCATGTATGCTTGATTAAGTTATTAAACAGTGTTAAGCTGATACTCAGTGTACGTTCAGAAATGAAAGCAAAGCAAAGGTTCCTTTGGGAACAAGGCACCTTGGACCAAGAACATATGTGTAAATCTAGACAAAAGGCAAAGTGTTAGCTAGGAACTAAACAATTTCAACAGGGAATATAGGTTGTGCAAACCCAGATGTCTAACACCCTGGTACTTCTGGCAAGCTGAGATGGATTCTCAGTGGGTTCTGCTGCCCTGGGCAAGTACATACGTCCACAGGCAAGGGGAAGGAAAAAAAAGAAAAAGGCATTTTTATTCTGCTTGGAGAATTTTGTTGTTAATATTTAAGTTAATGAAATGTCTGACCTGCTGAATTATTTGTTCAACTTTAAAATGCATGAAAAATTCAATACCACTAACATAGCAAAAATGATTTAAATATTGTGTGTTCACTGAGTGCCTAATAATCTGCGGTGTATAGATAACTTTTCAGTTTGCTGCACAGAGATTTAGCTGTGCAACTTCAAGCTACGTTAAAATAATGATGTATGTTTTCCCATTTAATTTTAGATCCTATTTTTCTGTATATGGGTCAGCTCCTTAACTCAGTCCTGCATTAGTCTTGTTGCACAAGGCAGGTTTAGAACTATGATCAGGTCTTCCATGTTTTCGTTTCTTTAAAATATTGAACTGTAAATGAGGTGTTTGTATCTAGAAATATAGAGGTGTCCAATGACAGTTATTGTCTTCTTGCAATCTACACAACAAAAGTTATATTTACCCTCTGAAATAAATTATTTTTACTAGTGATTCTTCTGCTGATAAATCTCTGCAGTTTTTTAACCTTTCAGGAACTAGAGAGTTTATAGGGAAAAGACAGTTACCTTCTTCTCAGCTTAATCTCAGTTGTAAAGTTTAACAGGTTTTGCTATCGTTCATTTGCCCATGTACCTTCTCTGCCGTTCTGAGGAACATTTTAGCACACTAGCTTGTGTCTGCATTTTTGCTTGGGGGGGGGAAGCTAAGCTGCCTTGATTTTGAACTTGAAATAGACTGTGAGAGCCTCTGTGAGCACATCTGAATGAGTAATTCTTCAGTTGCACATGCCAGAAATATGAGGCTTAGCTCCCAGTTTGCTCTGACATGGAGCAGTTTGGTGCTAATCAAATCCAGGCCTTGGCGGTCACTGTTTCTCAGGCGTGTTGTGGCTCGCTCTTCTGCAGTGGTGTAAGGGGTCCCTTGCACATTTTTCTTTCCTGCTTTCTATTCGCATGTGGATGTATGAAGATGATAACACACATCATGCATTTTTGTATAAAGGTGTGTGTATTTAAACACCACATACACACTTGCACACCACGTATTTGGAATCAACTCAATGAATCATGCCCATTCAAGTTTCATTGTACTCGCCATTTTATGCCATAAAACTACATCTTCACAAGGAGAGTAGCTTGGGAGATCTGTCAACACAGGTCACTGGAAGGTACCACTGAGGTATACCAGCCCAGGTCTTGTCCATAGAGCGCTCTATATTTAGGGGTTTTGTACTATTCATATATGGAAATTCCACTTGCCCTCCATTTATATTTGATGCAGGCTTTGTTAATGCACATTTTCTTATTACACATACAGAATAAAAATGTGTTTATAGTTACAAGAATGAGTAACTGCCCTTGCACAAATAGAAGCCTATATGTATATATTCTAGGTATACACCACCTGGCCTTTAATCTTAACAGGTGGTATAAAGTGGTGGGCTGCTAGGTAAATATTACCCTTTTCCCTTCCCTGATTTTGAGAGATACGCATGGAAAAACATTTTGGGTAGTATAGGCTTTTGGCTTTTTAGTGTCTATTGAAAAATAATTCCATGCAGATCTTACGGTAGACACTCTTCATTGTGCTTGTCAATTGTTTCACAGCTTTACACATATTTTAAATGAGATAGCTGGACTATGCTGCTTTAGCATTTAAATGAAGCCAAATTAGTATTCTGTCAGCAAGCAGAAGAGGTTTTTATACTAGAAAGGTGTAGGAGGGAGATGGATAATGACGGATGAAACTTGCTGATACAAACACATGCCATGTTTTCTTAAAAGTATAAAATTCTGAACCACTGAAGCTTGTACATTGCTAAAGCTGACCCTAGATGATTCTAACGTATATCCCATTTCCTGGAGGCTTGCAAAATTTATTAGCAAAATAATACAATGGTAACACACAGACGTGAATTTTGATATTTTCTAAGTATTTCTTGCATCACACAAGATTTTAAATAGCTAAAAATTAAATGCACAATTAAAAAAAAAAACCCATAGCATGAGCCCATCTTCACAAAAATAATTTCTTTTTTTAAAACATTATTGAATAACGGTTCTGCAAAATGCTTCCTATTGGTAAAACATTGTTTTCTTTATATTTTTTATCTGAATAAAGAATTAAACAATCATATTATGCCTGATAGTATACTAAGTCGTCCTAGGTCACAGCTGATGGGGGGAGCTGGTTGCAGTGCTCCTGGCAGCACCATTTGTACAGAAGACTCACTGTACAAACTACGAAAGAATAGAAACGTATGTGGGTGTTTGTTCTCTTCGTTTCAACGGTATCCTAGAGGTGCAAAATAAGGACAGAGATTGCTGAAGAATGAGGCGGTCTTCTTCTGCAAGCTTGGGTGGTTATCCCATAAATGACATATATAATAGACATTAAACGTACATTAAAAATGTTTATTACATGGTTATTTCACAGTTTATGGAGGAGAACAGATGCTGTTAAATCAAATCTGATTTTATTATTAATCCAACAGCTTCCTTTCCATTTTTCCCTTTTTACATTAGTCATTGGTCAGCAGTTTTTCCTCGTTCTTTTGTTGTCATTTCTTCCTGTCACCTCCGTAGTGGTCAGCTGGACAAGGTGGGAATATGGTTGCAAATGCAGATTAAATTGCCGAGCTGGGTGGGGGTAAAGAAATAAAGGGTGTCTGGAGCAAAGCTGCAAGGGGAAAAGGAATTTGGGGTCTGATGAGCTGAAAACAAGATGTGAAGAGAGAGAGGTAGAAGGTTGACGGGAGAGAGAGAAGGAAGTTGAATTTGCAAAGAAGAACATAGGAAAGTTATCTGAACAGCCAGAACAGACAAATAAAATAATGTACTCTGATTTATCACAAATGCCTTGTAGATGTCACCTACTGGCATCCTTCAAATAGTTACCTTTTAATTTTATTGTAAAATGTAAATCCTTCCATTAGCTATTTCTCGTCTGATTACTATAATGACCCATTTTCTGGTCTTCCTATTCTTCTCCTGTGTTATTCATCCTCTTAAAATTTCTGGCACTCATTTTATCTCTCAAAGGTTCCAAATTCCCATTTTACCTTATTATTTCAGGAGCTTGCGTTGGTTGTATCTGCAGTCAAGTGGATTAATAAAACTTAACATTTGCATTTTAAGTTCTCAACAGATGTRATGCCTTGTACAGTTAGGACTTAGTTGTAGCTCATGCCATTTCTTGCCATTTTTTGGTTTATGATTTGCACACGGTATTTTGTCATTTATTTGCATTCCCCTTTGCCTCTGACCACGGATGCGGAGGAATCCCTGGCCTGTGTGAGGTCTTAGTTCACATTGGTCTGTAACACAAATATAGGTTGTAGTATTTTAGAGTTGTAGATCTCTCTGAAGGTGTTCGTTGCTGCCTGTGTGTCCCGGCGATGCAGCACGCGGCAACGCAGCCGGCGTGGCCCCGCGCGGCGCTGGTCTGCCGCAGTCGGGCTGCGGGACGGCTGCGAAGCAGCTCCGAGCGGGAAGGGCACGCCGGGGCGGTGGCGGGGAAATGCGCGCATTAAAGCATCCCGCTGTGCTTCAAACTCCTCCATCCCACGGCCTCCCAGCGTGCGGTTTAGAACTGGCGCTTCTGTGTCAAGCCCCAGAGGGCTCTGCCAGCAAAGAGCTATTTTCTGGGAACAAATTTTGAAATTTCAGGGCGCTCATGGGTGCATTGTGCTCTGCTCCCTCTGTTTTCCAAACTGAAATTTGGATCTTTATCTCCTAGGCAGCTCTGAAGTGCCAGTACCTCTAGTGTTTTCTTTTAAAAAGTTTTGTTGGCTTGACGTACTGTTCTAAATCTTCAAGCGTGAAGAATCTGGAGAATTTTTCCCAGTCCATCCGTGCTGCACGTCCATGGGGAAACCTGGCTGCACTGCTCTCGTGCTGGTTCTGTCCTCTGGGCTCACGGCCAGGGAGGGCACCTGGGTCCTGGGGGCTCGGGGGGAACATCAGCACATGGTAGATTCCTTGTGATAGGTGTTAATTCAGCAAAGATCAGCTGTACCTATCTCTGACTAAATTAGGGTGAAACACAGAATGGGTTCCGGAAAATTAAAAAATTGCCTGCAGCTGAGTAAGCCTATTGTATGTGATACAGAAACATAACGTAACATTTCAAAAGCATATTTTAACCTTTTCCTTAGGTATTTTTCATTCCTACTAGTAAAGTAACACAGTCATTTACTTTCAATTCTGTGCAGAAATTTGGTTTACTTATGCTGTGGAGTATCTGTGAGAAATCTGTTTGATAAGAAAATATGAACACAAATCATGAATGGAAAATATTTTATGATTCAGAGGTTCCTATTACAGCAGAAACAAGTAAGTTTAAATGTCAGGGTTCTTAAAATGAGAAAAGCCTTACACTTTTCTGGATCCAGGTCTGGATCACAAATACAGGAAGAATTAAAAAACCCCGCATAAACAAGATGTGTACTTGAATAGTAGAGTTTCTAAAACTATACTTAATTAACAGTGACTCAATTTAGGCTTACTTATTCATTTGAAAAACCCAAAATGTTAGTTGATTCTTTAGTACAACTCAGAAATACATTTTAAGTCTAAGTCAGTCATGTGAAGATATCCCAAGTGGCTACATATTAGAATATAGCAAATATGTAGGTTACATTATCATCTAATTGTCCATAATAAGAGGGTTTTTCTCCTCTTTGCTTGTCATTCACATAAATCTACTCTTCTGATTCATTATTAATCATAGTTCATGTGGTGATTTGGTGTAAAATGCTCATGACAGGATTTCTTATGTTATAGTGAGTTAGTGATCTGTACTGTAGTGCATGTTTGTGACAAGATGATGTAGAAACTTACTTGGCTTCACAATAATACCGCTGGCTATTATACCTAATATTATAAATCAATGGATATATGTATAAACTAATCTCTTTTCTGCTTTAACATTTCAAGCTCTAGCAAAATTAAAGGTCTGCAAACGTCATCCCAAACAAATGCGGATTTTCATGGCATTATTTCTGATCTGAAGGGTGATTATTTAACATTGTAATAACATTTGTAAAATAGGATTAAAATAGAGTATGATCTTTGTAACGCATAAATGGGCTGAATCAGTTGTATAAGATTTAATTGAAGAAATGTGAATGTGATTTATTTTGGAAGTACAGACCACATGAGAGAATATAACGAGCTCTGAGTATATTACTGAACAGCATTACTGGGGGAATAATCTGGGCAGGAGGAGTAGGGCTGCTGGATATTTGATTGAACATCAGTCAACAGCGTAACACAAAAAAAGGAGAGTGATATATGAATGTTGTGCATACTAACAAGAGGAGTGTATATAAAAACTTGAATATTTCTGTTCCCTGGTATGGTTCCCTTTATGTTTCAGCTGGGATAATGTGCTTATACGTTGGATTCTTTATGTCCAGTTAAAACAAATTCAGGAGTGAGAGTTTTGCAAAATTGCATGTATGTTATGATAAATGACTTGCAAAAGAAAGGAAAACTGTTCTTTTTTCTGTTTTATATTATTTATTTTTAAAGTAAAAATTTTATGCGTTTATATTGCTTTGTAGATAAGGGGAAGAGGGATTGTTGGCTTTTTTCTGCTCATGTTGTACATTAGAAATCACGGTTGTGTCTCAACTGGAAAACCGGTAACCAAATGCCGACTGTAATGAGCATGTTCCTTCTAAGGGGAACATGACTGAGGGCAAACCTAACTTTCTGGCAACATGTAAGTGGATGTTATAAAGGAGATAATGATGAATTATTTTCATAAATCAGTGAGGACAGAACAAGAGCTAGAGAAGAGACAATTTAGGTTAAATATTAATGAAAACATAATTCAAGAATCAGAATGGTTAATCGTTGGATTAAGAATACTTGCTAAATTACAATATTTAGAATTATAAAAAGGCATGCCTAGACATCGGGGAGATTCTTGACAACATTAAGGGTGGTTGGGAATCATTACAGATGTGATTCGGGGCCTCTGACTTCTTGCAACGTGGGGCCGCTGTCCTGCAGTTAGCTGCAGGCACAGGTCTGCTAAGTCATTTTGGTTTCATGCAGGTCCAAAAACCTGCTCATGTAACACTCTCTGCAAAATCAGGGCTGCTGCTGTTACTACTACTGATGGGAAAAGTGGGGAATGAACTCCTGGGCACTGTCTTTCCTTCTTTTGACTTTATTGCATGGCTTGGATGGGCCTAAGGTAAAGAACAAGAAAAGCAAGGCCTGAGCCGTGGAGATTAGGTTTATCCTCTTTTTGACAATCCCTTTGAAGAGAACTTTCCTTTTTCAGGAACTTTTGATAAGGAAGAAGAAAAAAGAGAGAAAGAGCAGAGGTGGAGAAACCATGCTACACTAACCTGTACAAGGAGTCCTGTGCAGCCCTTCTCCATGAGAAAATTCAAATAGAATTTCTAGCAAGAAAGCCTTTCCCATGATAACCCATTCACTGGTGGGTTTTGCCAGAATAGTTCATTAATAAYGTATCTGCCAGACTGTGGAATTCAGAAAGATACATCTATTTTCTTTTTAATTTATAAAATAACTTTAAGGATAACAAGTTCGAGATGACAAAAGCTTTGCTGGTTTTCACTGTTATTACGAAGTTCAGTTTATCTTTTTTTTAACTGTAGTACAAAATCAGCCTCCTATTTGGAGAGCTCTTCAGTACAGCTTGCCCACTTGCTTTGTTCTAATTTGGTTATGTACAAAAATATTTCTTCCTTAAGCCAGAGTAATGCTGAATGCTTAATGAAGGAATCTGCATGAGAAGATGTGTATGATCTGAATGGCCTTGTGGTTTCAGTTTATCTCAAATCGTGCAGACAGTAATCTTTTAGGTTGGAATTTGTCGTGTTGCTCGGAGCCACAAGAGAAGAACTTACTTGAGCTATTGACGGATTAATATTTTTGCCACTTTATTTGTATCCTTTTGTAACCCCACTTTTTGATGGTTTTCCTTCCTGCTCTTACCTCAAGGCATGAAAGAAAAAGATATTTTGAGAAATGCGTTTGCTGTCCCCTTGCTGCCCCAGGCAGAGTTAATCCAGCCATCCTGCTGTGCTCATAGAGCCTGTTCTCTCCCACCCACGGTGCTTCCTCCTCGCAGATTAAGAGTCAAAGTACAGCATGATGCCAGCTCTGCCTATGATACATGATTCTGCTCTGCCATGGTGGCCATTGCCTTTTTTAAGATAGTAGTAGYGTTGCTACAGTTGTGATAGCAATAAAGGATTAAATGAAGCAAGGATATAAGGGAGAACTAAAAGCTTTTTTTTAAAGCCATATCATGTAGTTGGAAAATGGACAAGAATTGGGGTTCAGAATCTCACAAGCAACTTCACAATCCAGACCAAATGTAGGTTAGACAAAATTGCTCTTAATTTATTTTAATTATGCTAATCAATTAGACTACCTGAAAGAAAACAGTAGGTTACTATAGCTGCAGTTGAGATGAATTTGTAGCTTGTACATATGCAGTAGCTTCTTCCTTTTGGTGTTAAAGGATGAGATTGATGAAGGTGGAGGGGGTGTGAAACCTGGGGAGAGGGGCTGCTACAATGTATTTCAAGCCATGATTTTTCTTCCAGAACCTGGAGTAATTGTTTTGATGAGTTTAATTAAATAATTGTTTAATGAGCAAAGATTGCAAACCAGGATATTATAAGACAACTGGGAAAATAAATTGATGGAGCATTTTTTTATTTATTTATGCTAAGGTGGTATGTCATGCCATAACTATACTGAGGTTATCAGTCATTCAAAGTTTGATCTTTTGGGGAGAGTCCTTGCTGAAAGAAAAGTGATGAAATTGGTCAGCTGGCTGGTGCTGCAGGCAGGTAGRGCAATAATTGAGCACCTTCTTTACATCATGTTGTATACGTAGGTGCGTATTTCCTGTAAAGTAATGAAATTAAGATCTTGGTAGAGGTGACATCCCTGAACAGCATAACACGTGGTACCCAAAATAGAGTCAACGGCACCTATATTAGCGCATCACAAAATATGTTTTACTTCATCCAGCRTGCCAAATGCTGTCAAAAAAAGCGGTATGGCCGAGGCTAAGCAGCCACTCTGCAGTAGGGTGAATCCACACTGATTACTGGTAAGACAGAAACAGTTATGAGAAGGAAAATATTTTTCATTAAATGGCTACCCTGTCTCTGACAGGTTTGTTCCAGTCCTTATGGAGAAAGTGGCAGACACCTGAGAGACAAACTAGAAAACTAAGTTTAGTAACTGCTGAATACTAAAAATCATGGGCTCATAGGCTGTGGTTTCTGTTAAAACGTTGGCTTTAGGATTCTTTACGGATTTATTTTTTTATGCTAGCTGCACTCTTCTTTTGGGTGGTCCGTTGTGAAAGAAGCTGCAGTTTTCACTGTGGTGGATACATCTCATGTTTGGCTTGTGCCGCTGTTAAGCACAAGCAGCCGCTGAAAATGAGATTTCCACCCCTTCCTCTTTCCCCCGACCTTGGTCGTACTTTCCTGCCTGTTTACGTGTGCCAGTGTTAGCTCTTCTGTGGTCAGGTAGGGAAGCAGATGAGGAGCTGGCTGTGCAGAGAACTGCTCCCTGCCCGCCTCCCAGGTCTGTTTTTAAGGTGGATAGGATCCCTAGAGTGAGATCCCTGGGAGGTCACTGCCGCACCCCGCCAGTGGGACTGAACCCTGGTATTTTCTTCTGCAGAGCTTCTTCCTTTTAAGGAAGCATTACCATGCAGTTTTCACAAGATTTATAGGACAATTCACCTGTACTTTGGCATTGGGACGGGTTGTGTCCGTAGCATCATCCTATCAGTTCGTAGTAGTAGAGTATTGACATTGCCAGTGAAGGCTTTTGTATCAAAGGCTAGAAAGACTTTTCACATTTTTATCTTTATGATTCTTCTACAGCTCTTCCCTTAAAAAAGTGGATAAATATTAATGCTAGCAGTAGGACAATAATGCATGATCAAGTTTCTAACAACTCTGGGATATTTAATACTTTAGGGGATAAGTGTATTCTGGATTGCTGTGTGTGGTGTTCTGTGCGAACCGCTCCGTAGCACAGCTTGAACGCAAGCCATAGGTAGCCTCTGTGCATCGATTTGGCTTGAACTAGATATTCAAGGGTGGAGCCCATGCTTTTAATGTGAATTTACAATACGGAAAACTAATTTTATTAAACTGAAAATGCTTTAATACAATAATAATTAGATCTTCATGCATACAGCTGGTAACTTGCAAATATACTAGGAAACTGAATGTGTGCTAAATCACATCTCTTAACAACATTTCTTGTGATCATGGTCCAGGTTCTCCTGTCCAGTATTTGACTTTTCTTTCTGTATGTTGAAGCCATTCTTTCTGTAGTCATTGTGTAGCTACAAGATGATGATGATTAAAAAAACAAAATGCATAGAAGGACCTCCATTAAATTGTACTATTAGAAGGAGATACTTAACACCATCTTAGGTTTTTTCATTCTTTTTACTGCCATTTTTATCAGAGTATATAATTGCAAGATATAGAAATATACAATCAATTTTCAATTCTGATATATTAATATCTGTATAATAAACTGATATTATTCTCATATTACAGAGCTTACCTTTTAATAACTATGTTAGTTAAAACTGTGAGCTAGAGTAATCTGCATTTTTCCTCCAAGCAGCGAATGGCTGTTTGCTTCTTCTGGTATTATGAAAACATTCATTACTGTATGTTATTAGAAAGCTTGAGTGTAAAAAAAAAAAAAAAGGTCTTTATTAGTAGACAAATGTCGCATTCTTTAAAGGGGCTTGAATGTGGTTTTTTTCCTTGTGCTTGGAATTAAGTCCATGATGAAATGGAATCAAGATCAGAAAAAGGATCAATTCTAGAGCTGTTAAAATTTTCTATGGAGATTTGTATTTTATCTCCTATTTCTTGTTACACTAGCTGTATTTCACGCTTGTGTACAGATTAATGTGCTTTGCTGATAATTGCATATTAAAAACAGATAAATAAATGATTAGCTCATTATGAAAAGTGTTGTAGTACCAGTAACTTTAATTATAATTTATCTGCTATGTAAGTAATCCTACAAAATATTGTGGGATCGTGTATTGGTATTGCAATTGCTCTCTCGCAGTGCTATATGATTAACATTGAAGACCTCAAGGAGGTTGGCCGGGAATACTCCTGGTCTCTGTGACCACACATTTTCCAAATCTGATCTGAACCAGTGACCGGACCTGTCATTAGCTCAACACACAGGTGGAAATATAATCACTAGCAGAGGGAACAGTCTAAGAAGTCTATCCTTTAGGACTCAGTTTGGGAATTTATTCCACCTTTCAAAGTGTCCAATATTTTTTCCATTTACTACTTGTGAAAACAGAGAGAATGTTTTCCATTTATGTACAGACCTGCTTAGTGCTTGCTATTTTTCATATAAATAATATTTTCAGCATTGTCTCTTAGAATAGGTAATAATTATTGCAATAATCCTTGTGTTTGTATGTATAATAGACTTTTAGGATTTCTGATTTACGGTTTTTTGAGCCTCATGTAATAAAAATGTACATATGTAATATTTGTCGTTACATCTGAGGCTTGCAAAATCATTAAATTGTGATTATTTTTTTAAAGGCCATGGATTTAACTTATTTTTAATTAAGAAATTGTTTTTAAAAAGCGGTTCAGCATGTAGCCTGAGACGTATCCTCAAGAGGTGAATTGGCCAGGTCTCGGTATTGGCCAGGTCTTGTTTCATTGTATTTTCCTGATTTTTATTAATGAAAAATTAAATTAATGTTTTTCCACTGAAATAGTAAGGATTATGGATTACAAGCGCAAAATTACAATTACTTTTTTTTTTATTAGTGGAGCCGAAAGTACTAACACCTGATATTTTCAGACAGCCAATTCTTAAACTAATGAGAATTTGGAAAACAGTTTAATGACAAAAATGGCTTGTCTGGTGAAATCAGGGCAAAAATTCCAGCAGCCTCAGTAGTACCAAAGGCTGTCCTGAGAACTTCTRCAAAAAATATTAAATCCTCACCCGCCTGAATCTGACCTGGGATGGCAACGACTGAACAGCGTTGTAACACCACTGCTCTGGCAGCAAGCTCATCTGCAGCGGTATGGCTCAGAGGAGTGTAACAACCCAGGATTCAAAATTACCTTTAACTGAAGAAGACTGTTGGCCTCTGACTTCTCAGTACCGTTAAAATGGAGATCTGCAACTGAATTATGTATTTGAAGGCGGGGGGGGGAGGGGTTCAAACAAACATCAGTTCCTCACGGTAACATATAGAAACGGGACTTACTAGGCAGCCATCTGTCTTTGTGAAATGCTGTCACCAAGACAACTGACATCTGTTTCCAGTTGGGTAATTAATTCAGGGGGATAATGGTGCATATTTCATATCATATCATTATGATACAAAATCCTAAGTCTCTTACAAGTTTCTTCATAGGCATAATAAACAGTTGCTTCCACTGCAGTTGTAGAAACCAGAGAGTCTTGCATCTAGCAGAGTTGCAGCAAGTCTCTGATCTGCAGGTGCTTTGGAGCCTCTGTTTTCACATGCTGGGCGGTCAGGGCTCTACAGGAAAAGCCCTGAGCTGTTAAAAATGGCAAGAGTTTGTCATAATTTAGGATTGGAAGGAATCAGCAATTGCAGTCAGGATGAGAAAGATCATAAAGTTATCCCTATGTGAAAAAAAATGCAACCAAAGTTTAATATGGTTTGGACTGGATTTGGCTGTGTCTGGTATTGGTAAGCTACCGGGCATTCAGTATCGCAGCTGYGTGGCGTAGCTCTTGCTTTCTTCTGCCTGCACATTTTGTGATCCTGAACGCAAGAGAGGAGAAGGGGGTGGGAGAGATGCAGAGCATGCCTTTTTCCACAGCTCCCAGTTACTTTGGGTCCAGGGCCGATCCCACAGGGCCTTGCCTGTGTGGAGGATAAGATTAACGAGCCCACTTAGTAAATGGGTCTCCTGCATCTGCAGCATCCCAGAACAGGCTATAGCACAGCTGGAGTACTGGGGCATGGGGTCAGTTACCAGCTCTGCAGTGTAGTGACTGCTTTTATGAAAGTTTAATGACTCAGGCATATTTATCTTTCAAAATATGCCAATTATTACACCATGTAATCATGGTCAGTATGCGGGGTAGGGGGTTTTTGGCTTTTTTTGTTGTTGTTGTAACTGTTGATCACTGACAGCAGTTCTATGGATAGGATCTGTAAAATTTTGAACAGTTGTCCATGCTGGGAATTTATATAGCAAGTATATTTAATCCATTCTCAAATTTTCAGTTAAACCAGTCATGATGATCAGGTGAGCTGTACTGTTTGGTCTGGGTATTCTGGGCACCGGCGTGTTTTAGGATTAGCCCTGTGGGGGGGAATTGTGGCCCTCAATTCCAGATAGCTTGGAGTTTATTCCAGTATGACCAGCAGTAAAATGGTTAATAAAATTGAATTTAGCTAGCGTTTTGGGCTGTTTACTTGCAGAAATAGGAAGATCACACCTTGTTGGTTTGTATTTACCATTTTTTCTTCTTAAATTCTGAATTGTCTGATGCTGCCACTAGAGCATTACTAGTACTATTCTGATCACTCTCTAGTTTTCCACTTTGTAGCTAGTCCCTAGTGTCTGATTGCCACCACATGTTTAGTCCAGACTGCTTGCACTATTATGGTATTAATTTTACCCCATACAGTAACTTTTCAGGTTATTCCAAAATAAGGGTATTTCAGTAATCTTTATAATACCCATTTTAAAAAATGTAGAATAATTATAAAAATACAGTATTGGATCGTATTATTCAATCAGAAGAAAAGATCAGGCAGAAGAATGTTGCAGAAATAATGCTTGGTTTTAGATGGAATAACTTGTTAATTCCAGCATCTGCACATATACGGTCATCAGGGAGTTATTGGGCTACATATGTTTGTTTTTTAAAACATCTGTCAACTAAGTCGGAAATCTAAAAGCAAAGTTTTGCATTGCTTACATTTGTGGATTTCTTACATTTCCTAGTGGAATTTCATTTTGTATGCTAATCATTGGAGAATATGGAGGTAAAAATAGGATTAAATTTGTGTGCATGTATCATTTCTTTGGACAAATGACTTGCCCCATTCTCCTTCAATTGTATTACAACATCAAATGTAAGAAAATGTGTGAGATGGAGTTGCATTATTTTTGTCTCAGGTATCCTACTGTCGGTGTGGAAAGAGGCATGTCATGTACATGCTTTTTTTTGTCCCAGTAACAAAATAGCAGGTTGTGGAGGGCCTTAAGCTACTCTTAACAGGTTCATGACATGTTATAGTTGATTCCTGCAGCCACACTGCAAAGGTCATTTCATTGTCATATATGAAGTAGGCTGCAACCCATTTGACAAAATTCTTCACTGCATAGCACTTAGGTGCATTGTGTTGACTGTCCCTATAGTTCAGTGTTACTACATTCATTCTTACCTGGTATATAGAAAATATTCATGGGGAACTAACTTGTGGGCTAAATAAGTGCAAGACTTTTAAAGGTTATTTCATACACAACATTAAAATATTTCTACTAAGATACTGCTTTAGGCAACTTTACCATTGCACACCGTTGACCTGTATTTGTGATATTTGACATTTTTGGTAAATACTGTCAAGGATAATCCATCACAGAACAAGCTTTCAGAATTTCAGGGTGTTTGTTAAACTCTCATAACTCAAATATAGAAGTGTGTCAGAAAACAGTGTTTTATATTTGTAAGTTGAGTAACAGGTTTTCCAAGTAAGAAAATTACTAGGGAGTCCATTTCCAGAAGAACACAGCTGTCTTCAGTTAACAGAGTATGTGATCCAGATGAGACTGGGCTACATCTGCCTATTGGCTGAGGACCATATGTTTCTGTAGGTTGCATCTTTAAATCCCTACCACTTCATATCTGGGGTGACCACCATTTTAATAGAAAAACAAAATGTGATCAGCACTTACGGTGTTCAAAGATCTCTATTGCTTTCAAATTTAGCACAGTTGTTGAAATAATACAACCATTTAGACCCGTCTGCTGATCTCTTATATGCAAAGTCCCTCAAGACTCATGTCCTTTTCTCTCCTGTTGTTCAGCAGCTCTGTGAAGTCAAAGAGAATTGCTTTGTGTGGTTTGATACAGCTAATAATGCAGTCAGAGCACTGAGGACCTCGAAACAACCCAAGAACTGTAACTTGACTTAAAAATCTCTGGGTAAATGCTCTTGATGATGGGGAAGCATTATGGAAGAAGCAAGTTCACTGAAGTGTATTACCTGAGTAATGTTTAAAGCAGCTGTAGTTCATTCACGTGTTTCATATAGTTAAAGATGGAGATAAACTGTGCACCCTTCTGTTTAACATTCAATGTAAACTGAATACATAAGTAAGTCTCCTGCATGCCTCTGGTATTTTTGTGTGTGCTGCACTATCTCAGCTTCACTTGTGCTTCTCCAGATTTAGACTGGAGAGCACACAGAATAGGAGAGCACATGGCAGGCTTGTGGGACTCTGCACCTTGGGTCTGCTGTTGAGCTGCAGGGTCTGCAATAACCCTGTAAGCTGCCTCTCAGAGGAATGCCTCGATCTGTTTCATGTCATAGAACCATAGAATCATTAAGGTTGGAAAAGGCCTCTAAGATCATCAAGTCCAACCGTCAACCCAACACCACCATGATGTCCTGAAGTGCCATGTCTACACATTTTTTGAACACCTTMAATGATGGTGACTCTACCACTTCCCTGGGCAGCCTGTTCCAATGCTTGACCACTCTTTCAGTAAAGAAATTTTTCCTAATATCCAATCTAAACCTTGCCTGGCGCAACTTGAGGCCATTTCCTCTCGTCCTATTGCTAGTTACTTGGGAGAAGAGACCGACACCCACCTCGCTACAGCCTCCTTTCAGGTAGTTGTAGAGAGCGATAAGGTCTCCCCTCAGCCTCCTCCAGACTAAACAACCCCAGTTACCTCAGCCACTCCTCATAAGACTTTTTCTCCAGACCCTTCACCAGCTTCATCATAGCCCATCGCTTTGTAGATGCGGGCAAACAAGATGTTCTTGATGTTCAGCAATTTCAGGTAGAACAGAGACATCCAGCAGAGGAAGTGCGGATGACTTCACATGCCCATGGAAAGGCAGGAGTTCCCCCACCAGAATAATGATGGCATGTTGCTGTACCGTGTCCTGAGATACTGGATCTAAGAGAAGCTGTAGGAGAGTTGTTGGGGTTTGGGTTTATTTTGTTTGTTTGTTCTCATGAATGGTAGCTCTTCGTAATACTGCTTAAACTGAGGTAGCCATTCACTTAAGAGGTAGCATTTTCAGGGTTTTTTGGGGGCTATTATTTTTCTAGGTTGAGTGAGAAATTCTTCTCAACTGAAGGGTGTTGACACATGGGGTCCTAAATACAGTGGGAAGTACTGTCTTCTGAGAGGGAATGGAGGCAGCTCTGTGTACGAAACCATATATACAGGCTGGAAGAGTTACATGAGGACACTGCTGTTTGCAGAGCAGAGACTTCTACAATTAGGGCTGCTTTTACACTTTGAAGCCGTTGTAGCCATTAAAGAATAGCTTCAAAATACGATTTTTTTTCCACTAATGTTTAAGTTTCCAACTTTCTGCTTCTGCCCTGTTTTCCTGAGAGCAGTGGTAGGGACAGGGATATAAGTGGGGAATAGCTGCAGTGAATTTGGAACACCTTTTTGGAAGTGTTCTTGGAGTTTGGACAAGCCCAAGGTATTTGAACCTGTCCACTGATAGTCATGTTTGTGTGCAACAGAGATTTTTTTTTCATTACATCTAATAAAAGTGATAGACCTCCAGGACAAAGTTTGTCTGTCCTGTGTTTCTTACGCAAGGATGATTCTACACAGTAATGCAAACTGTATGTGTTATTTGGGGATTGCCTGTGAAAGGCATGGTGAATAGATTTAAAAGTAGTAACATTTATTCATTGTGCGGTTTCTTTTCTCCCATCTTGCCCTCTCTAAGCATTCGCTGGCTGTTCCTCACTCTCTTCCTCATCCCTCCCATTGCCATGAATCCCTTTAATCATCACTCACTGTTTGCCTGCACCTCCACCTTTCCTTCTCCAGTCTCCTCCTCTCCTTCCCTTGTTTTTGCTCCTGCTCTGCTACCTTCTCTTCCTGTTTCACTTTCCTTTCCTCCTTACTCATTTTTGAGCCTATTTTTTTTCCACATCTATACCTGCTTTGGTTTCTTCCTTCGTTTTTCCTCTGTTTGATCTCRCCTCTCATTTTCTCTGCTGATTGTTTGCCTCGCACTGCTCTCTGTCTGCTTAGCCTGTCTAGTGGACTAACTTGTTAAAAGGTTTAAAGAGAAAATGGCTTCACTCTCAATGGATCTTCATTTAATGATTGCAGTGTGTTCTTTCTAATGAGGTATTTTTGTTATTATTTCAGGTCTTAAAAATTAGCTTGATTGGCCACCGGAAGCGYGTTCTGGCATCTTTGGGAGACAGGCTTCACGAAGATCCTCCTCAGAAACCACCTCGGTCAATAACCCTCAGGGTGAGTCCCCATGAAAATTTGTTTGCATTTCTTGAAAAGTCAGCAAACATTTCATAACATTGACATGAAAACAAYGGCCACTACAAGTGGGGTTCGACTTACCTCACTACAGAAGTTTACAGTGTAGACATCTTAGGCTGACCTGCTCAGTCACACCTCCCYGTATAGCCAGCGGAGATAAATTGACATTTTTACAGGGTGATTTATCTGACCTGTTTCAGATGTCTACCTTAGGATGAGATAAGTAATATCTTAGAAGTACCAGCTTATCTTCTTTGCTCAAGAAATTAGCTCAGGAGCAGGTGCGTACAAGCTGCACATCTACATTTGCCCACAGGAATCCCAGCCCAGGCAATCGATATTGCAGAAGGAGAGTTACCATTTTCTTTTTGTGTTTTCAAATGCTTGCACTTTTCAGACATACGCTTTATGCTTTCTTTAAAGAGAGCCTCTTGAAATTGTTGGGATACAAATGCCATTTCTGTGTATCAAAAGATTGTCACGTTTTTCATTTTCATTTGTATTCCCTCTTTCAGAAACCTTGTTGCAACGTCCCTTGGGTTTTCCACACTTGACCAGATTTAATCTCCTCTCGTTACACCACCTTCACTCGGTTTCTCCAATCCAATGCCTTTGCYTCTTTGCTGTCTGTTACCCTTATTGAGTTGTGGTCTGATGACCCATTCCTACTGTGTTCTCTCCAAGGGACTTCATAGAAACACTTTATTTTCATATTTTAGGTCACACCTTTTGCATTTGATTGGATCTGATTATTTTCATGGGGCTGCATTTCTGACTGGAATCTCATTTGGGACTGAATTTCCAAATGTCAGAGAGTGTCAGTGCTCCCAAGTTAAATTTCCTGGTGTAAAGAGGAATAGAGAAAGACAGAATGGGGACTTCTTTTTACATACACTTAAAATTTCTGTGACCAGCCTGTTTTCACCCTACATATTCTTAAATGCCACATATAGACGTTTTAGATCCCCCTCCTTATTGAGCCTGTTCCTAATGCCATGTTGAAAAAGGTCTCACAAGTCTATAACATCCTGCTCTAAAGCACATTGCACAAATGTGCGCATATTTTTCTTGTGTTTTATATTTGATATATTATGTGAATGATTTCCTGATGCATGGCAGGTGTTAAAACACTCCCAGGAAAGAGGAATCATTTGAAACTCGCACGTTTCTGCTTAGTACTTTCAGTGCTCTGGACTGGGGAATTAGTTCCTCTTCAGCAGGTGGGAAAGTTTCCACAACCCGTGTTATTGGTTAGGACTGTATATTCTCAGTTAATAGTGAAGAGAAAACTGGATGTCCTCCATCTGTAGTCAAAATGATAAAAAGTAGACTGCTGCTCCACAGCTAGAACTACTGATGCAGGCAAGTGCTGAATGTCATTCATCACCTCGTGGTATTGGAGTCTTCACAGAGGAGGACGTGAGTTTCGATTAAGGTTTTCTTTCCCATCAACTGCTACTATGCCATTCCACACGAAACGARGACATAGTATTTAGTCTGTAGTTTGCAATATTCTTTAGCTTGAAAATTGGTTTAAATAAAGTATCTGTGGCTACTAGAAGATCAATTTATATCTGTTAGAAAAGATAGTTTAAAGAGTCTACCTTTAAGGTCCCAAGGTCARCCTAAGCATGGCTAGCACTTCATCTTTTTCAACTCTTTTTGTATTAGCTTTTAAAATATTTCAAAGTAAAAAATGGTTGAATATTGAGGAAAAGCAACAAACATAAAAATATCCACAAATATATTATTGCCACAATAACTGTGTACTAAGGAAAAGTTGTTTTGATTTCAAAGTCATACTCGAAAGTTAGAAAATGATGGATCTCATGTTACCTGTGCAATCTGGCTTTCCTTCCTTGAGTGCATTATAGTCTTTAATTACAGGACCAGTTGCCATGCTATTCATGGAATCCCATCCTCACCCAGTTGGCACCGGAAGCTGGAATTTAAACTGAAGGAATGACAATTTAGACAGAAAATTTGAAGAAGCAGCRTTACAATAGTAATGATAATTTAGGACAAGAATGAATTCGCTAGAGAGGATTCCTGTTTTCGGGAACTGGTTAGACAAGCATCTGTGGGGCATGAGGTGCGCCTAGGAAGCCTTAAGCTCCCTTCCCGCCCTGACCTCTGTGGTTCCAGCATTACTTGACCGGCAGGACTGAGAGGTGGGGATAAAGCAGATTTCGATATGTGAAATATATGATCAGGCATCACTGCAGGGCATGTATCCATGCATTCACAACAGGGTGGAAACATGATACGAATACCTGGTGACTAACAGTAGCATGGTACTGAGTACAGGATAGCACCTGCAAAGGCATCCATGCCTGATCCATGCAGAGTGTAAGGGAGATGAGAATGTGGGTATGGAGTGAGGAAGAGGAATGAAGGAAGAATGGGAGAGAGACTCATGGTTAAAGGAATAGCTGTGGCTATGAAAATACAGATTTACACCTGCTTTTGCCACAAAGCCCTTGGGTAACGCTTGGTGAATTATTTAGGTAATTGCCTCATAAACAGTCACTAATTGTATGTTACCGACATTCTGCATATTTGACTGGAGTCTGGAGTCTGATTTATACAAGTGCTGAGCACACAGTGCTGCAAATTAGATCAATAGAAGTGGAGTTTTGAATACAAGCACTTGGAAAATCAGGCAATAGATTGTAATTGCCCAATTGTAATTGGGCATCCAAAGTGACTGATATTTTTTAACCTTTGTCTGTGTGTCTCAGGTCCCCCACACTGAAGTGGTGATTATAAAATGCCAGAAGTCACAGGGTATGGTGAAAATAAATTGATTGACATTCGTAAAGCACTTACAAGCATCATTAAAATGACAATATTAGTCATCCTATCTTCAGAGCAGGATTTGAATAGAGTTTAGGGAAGGGGTTTGGGGCCACGAAACGAGGTGAGAATAAAATACTGACTACACGATAACTAATGATAACACGGTGCTGAGTGTATGACAACATGCTGCACAGTTGAGGGTCCATCTGTGCTGTGAAGGACGACTTTGAGAAGATAGCATAAAATCATACAATTACATACAGTTCCATAATGCAGGGGCACAGTAATTCTTTTATTTCTTGACTTTGTAATTCTTATCTGTATTGCCTTGCCAGCAATCTTCCGATACAGATTTCTGAGTGAATTTCCTCTTTATATGCAGTTTGATAAACTATAAAAAGCTCGATGAGAGCGGGAATCTGTATATCCATTGCACGGTCATGTGCCACTTTGGTGCGCTGATGGCCCTAGCAGTCTACTAACAGTGGGTGAATCATGATTTGGATCAGAGAGAGGTCACGTACCCGGCTGGAGGGGCAGGTAGCTGTCATTAGAAAGGATCTCGTTGGGTGCCCCTGTACTCAGCTTATTTTCAGGGCAGAGGTATCTGCACCATCTAGTCAGAATTGGGCCCGTGGAAGAACCGGGAGTAGGCTTTAGACATTATGCCTCACCAAACCTTCTGACTGTGTGCAGATTACAGCTTTTCAGAAGCTTTTAACTGGGCCAAATGTAGGTGGATTTTCGTGAAGGAGGGAAAAAAGACTATTCCTAAGAGGAAAACACTCCTTTCTTTGCCCTGGGAAATGTCAAGTGCTTGTCTCAGATCATAGGAAAGCTAGAGAATTAAAAAACAAAAAAAAATYCAGTTAATTAAAAGCTGCTAAACAACTATATATCCCTGATTTTAGTCAACCAACATGGAAAATACTAATCCCTTACTGTGATTGCAAGGAATAATGCCACATAGACTCCTACATTTCAGATATTAACATCAGATGTTACTATCACATGAACACATACAGAGAATTGCAACTTTCCTTTCCATTTGGAAGAGATTACAGCTCTCTGATTTCTTACACCAGATCTTGTTTCTTAACAGCGTGGAGTAAAGTACCTTGATGCTTTTCAGAATTAGGTTTGCTTCAATGTAATTGTGCATGAAATACCCACTTTAATTCTTCCTTTAAATAAAAAGGCAGGGTTTTTTTTACCCTCCATGCACACTGGAGCAGGTCTTTGCTTCCTCTAACATCTTCAGGTCCCTTCTTGTTGTTGAGTATTGAAATACAGCGTTACAGYAATAGGTAATTTAGACAAGGTCTGCACTGTGCAAACACACTCCTGGGTACATTCTGCCTCCAAAGAACTTACTATCAGAGAAATCTCTAGTGTCAGATAAATTCAGCCCAGTAACCTACATCATAAGAAAGGAACACATTTCCCCATCAGTTGCTGTGCCAGTGTTACGGTCCGCACTGGGGTGGTATGCGTGCGGACTGGCTGGCCAGTACACTGCTCCTGCTGATTGCAATCTCCAGGACAGTGTTGAACGGCGGAGCTGGGCACCAGTGTTTGTAATTGGTGGTTGAACAAGGGATGTGATGTGCATGAGAATCGGTGTTTCCAAAGATACATATGGGGGCTGTCTGTGAGCCATGTGGTGGCAGATCCTGGTAAAATGTATGATCAGGAGGACATGTTTAGCTGTTTATTAGGTAGAGTTCATGTATCAATTCGCTGTGGTATTTGCACACTGAMTGATACAAGGTCACAGTTCAGCACAGATTACAAGAAAAGCCTGGTAAAATATTTGTGCTCTGATGCTTTCATACATTCTAGGAATTGTTATTTAGCTTGTTTCTGATATCCAATACTTCAGGTTAAAGGGATGTTTTGCAAGACCTATAAAAATTGCAAAGTGTCTATATTTTGTAAATGTTYGTGCATTTCTTTTTTCCAACAAGAGATGTTGCTAGAGTTCACATCACTTTCAAATCACTTTCACTGCTCAGAGTGGCTGCTCAGAAGTGGTGAGAATGTATTTCATCTTACAAATAGCTAGTCCTAAATCATGGCGTTATTTAGGCCTTGACAAGAAGTAACTCAATGTTTTATCTCTCTACCAGTCCTAGAAGGGAGTATCTATTACGCGAGGAGGTTTTGGAGGGGGAATTTGCCACTAGTTCATGTAAATATTGAACTCTTCTTCCTTCCACATGGGCTCTGCAGCTTAGGTAGCAAATCTCAAAAGTTCATCCACAGTAACCTCTACTTCAGGAATTGTTCCTTAATTTTTTTAGGATGAATAATTCAAATAATACACTTTTAAATGTGTGGTTTGAAGTCAGCAATATGCTGTTCTTCTTATGCTGCATTTTTCTCCTCTCTGTCCAGGAACCCAGCGGTAACCACACTCCTCCTCAGTTGTCTCCATCACTTAGCCAAAGCACTTTCACTACTGGTGGCTCCCTGGACGTTCCCCACATTATCATGCAGGGCGATGCAAGGAGAAGAAGAAATGAAAACTATTTTGATGATATTCCCCGGTCAAAGCTGGAGAGGCAGATGGCACAGGTAGGGTTAAAACTATGCCGTTAAAAGGCTGCGCCTTGCTGCAATTGGTTACAGAACTAATTCTAACCATAGCCGTGGATCAAATATGAAGGCTGAATTGTAAACTACCAAGATTGACAGTTTTTCCAAGMTGTCTGTTCCAGTTCTCTATGTTTCAAATAGTGTAAGTTGGTGTGCAGTTTCTCCTGTGAGGTAGAGTTTTGGGGGTGTTTAGGTGCCTGGAGGCTGAGATGAAGGTGCCTCCTGCGCACCAGAGCATGCAGACTCCTACCGGCACTGACTCTGTCTCTCGCTTCTGTAAGAAGGTGCAGATTCCTCARTTTCTGAGCAACCTAGATAAAAATAAGCTGACATCAGTTCTCTGCCAGAAACTCAAAGGAGTTGGGGGGTGGGGGTGGGGTGGGTGATTGCTGCATTTATTAATGGAGAGGGTCAGCATTCTGCTAAACTTTGTGATCTGGGGATATATCTTGAGTGTTTAAAAAAAGATTTAACTGTGCAGCAACTCATTTGAGCATTGCAACAGCGCTAGACTCAACTGGATGTTAAATCTGTTCATGAAAGAAAGCCTAAAGTAGCCCCCATTTCTAAATTTTTTTACCCAACCACGGTAAGAGTACTGATAATTTTAAATCAAGGATACGTTGATCAGAGTGGTGTCTTGTACCACTCTAAAGGGCAGTAAAGTTAAGCTTGGACAGCCTGTGGGCGAAAATGCTTTAGGATGAAATCAGCTGGTTTTTGGTGGTACATACGATGAAAGACAGCCAGGTCTTAAGTTGTGCGGTGCTTTCCAGCACATGTTGGAAATACGGCGTTGATTTGCCGTCAGAAGCAGACGGGCAGCTAGTGTGGTTCCTGGAGCAGCTCGCTCCACGAAGGCGCAGGTTCCTGCATGCTGCCCTGCCTGAGGCTTCCCAGCGGTTCTCTGCCTGCCACAGCCCAAAATAGAGCCTCTATCCAAAATTCAGCCTCAAAATGGAAACAGCTATGCAAATAACTGTGTTATGGTTAACATAATGAACAAAAGGCTGCAGTCTCTCAGCTAATTGCATGAACAAGAAGAGGTAATTAAATAAACAAGCAAAACAAGGTGCTGCTGTTACCTGGGAACACAGAAACAAATTGAATTCCATTTGTTCAGAGGGAAGTGAAATTGCATTTGGTTGGGTGGGGCTGTTTCCTTACCTTTTTTTTAATCTCCTAATTTTCTGCTGTATAATCTTATTGCACAGAATTAAGGGGAAAGTTGCCTAGTGAATGAGCTTGTTTTCAAACCAAAGTCTGCTGGGCTTTTGTGGCAAAAACAAGGTTGAGTTGAAGTCCAGGAAGGAAAAGCCCAGTTCTTAACATGAAAATATTTTTTTGAAGGTCATGAAATTTAGGTGTTTGAGCGTGAAATACACACTTGCTCATGGCTGAGTAGACTGGTTCATCTACTTAGTTCATTTTATCACTTGGTTCACCAATCCCTGTTCTCACTTCCTCTTTTACTCACTAACATTGAAGAGAAAAAAACCCAAACAAAACAACCCAAAGAAACATACTAACAATTCTTCCTATCTGCTTGTCACTCTTTTCTTTTTCTGTTTCAAGTCCTGATATTCTTAAGAGGTATGACACACTCTCATATATGGCTTCTGGAGATTTTCTTTGGGCTGTTAAAAATTGCTTTTCCAGAAGGACTGTGATATGTTGCCTATCCAAAGAGAAAACTAAGCAGTTAGYACTTACACCACTTCAAAACTAATTAAGTGCTGGGATTTTTTTTGTGTGGAGTGTATACCCACTGAATGCATGACTTCAGTACCTTCTCTCTAACTTTCACCATGGAATATAGCAGTCATCCTTTGGGACTCCAAAGAGGAAAATGGATTCAGATGAAATCCATAAAACAGTGTTTTGTGTTGGTCCCTGAACTCCAATCTGTTTGGAGTCTTTCTCAGCTCTGCCTCCAAATTCTGCACTCCTGATGTATGTAAAATTCCCTTTGACTTTAATGGGAAAGTCAGTGACTCCCTCTGGTGATCATTCTCACTAACTTGGACTCACCCCATTAAGAGGCTAATCAGGGATTTCTTCAACCATTCTAGCCCAAAAATAGATTTTTAAATTTATTTTTTGCAATATGTGCTTTGCTAAAATGAACTATATTTCCTTCAATCTTTTCCCCCAAAGCCCCTTTGAAATTAAAGGTAAAATAATTGTTTCTGGAAAATAAAGGCGATCCAACTGATTCTTAACATGAGCCTTCTGCTCCATGTTGTGTTTTTTTTTTTTATCTAGCAACTTCCTCCTTGCAGTTTGCAGGTTCCTTTGGCTTATGTCAGATCAACAACAACTTCTGAGCTGATACCAGTCCAGCTTTCCAATCAGAGTATTTCTCACAAACAGAATTATCTAGAGGGATTATTGGAATTGCTTTGAGGCTATTCTTTGTCTTAACCCTTTCTTTGCTAGGCTGTTTGCATGCTGCTGTATGAATCTGCATGTTTACTGGACGCTATAGTAGACATCTGTGCATAAAGACATCTTTAATGCTGTGATTTTTTGAAACAGTTTTAGGTGTGCTCTTGACGGTGAGATTAATGGCTATTTTTATGGCCTTGAAGAGAGAGGCCAACATGGTATTGAGAGCTTATTCATGGTATTGCTTTCATGAACTTGATTTTATTTCAGAAACGTTAGGATAAGACTATTTTTAGCCTCAATTTAAAATCTTAAAATCTGAAGACGTTTTGAGCAAATGGTGAGATCTGATGTTTCCATCTTTACTATGGCCTGTGTTTTCACTAAACTTTTACATGGGAGTCATCAAGCATGTTGATCTTTGCATGTTATCAACCAGTGTTAAAACAATGAACACATTGGTTTAAATCTCTTTTCCTTTGATCTGCTAAATGGGTTCAAACAATTCTCTAAACCAGAATCAAATCTGCTTGTAAGTAATACAACACTTTGTTTCCTGGGGGAAGCACTGATTTAAATTTACTTAATGTGGGTGGTTTTGTCTCAAGGCCAGCATGTACCTTCATTCACAGTTCCCTAGCAGACTGTTTGCAACCTAAGAGGGGAAAATCCTAATATAAACAATGAGTCTAACCAGTTTAGATTCCCCACTGGAATAGGTTTGGTCATCCAATTCTCCAGTTGGTCGTCCAACTTTGAAAGTCTTTGACGTCTGGTTGCATAAATCACAACTGCTGAAAAGGTCATACAGAAGGTTGTGAGATGGTTTGTTTTCCAAAAAAAGGAAAAAAAAAAAATCCAGATAGGATTGAGTAGTCTGAGTCATGCTTGACTGTGGATGTTGAATTCTGAGCCTGCAAACTGTAGATTAATATGATCAAATTAACATAGTTTAAAATAGCTGAGGTTGCTCTTAAGATTGCCTAAACCTTTAAAATAGAACTGAAATCATACAGGCAAAGCCTAAGGACTTTGGAACCAAAATCAATAAGAGGAGTCCCATTGAAGGAACTGGCCTCTTCATTCACCCCTGAAATCATGGCAGGGGGGGAAATATGTATTTGTGGGGAAGGGCTTTGGAGGTTAAAAGGAAGCATAGCTAAGTTCATCAAAATACACCAATTAAAATGTCAGGTCTTTAGGATTTGTAATTCTCCAGGCAACAGAGAATCTTGAGGTACTAGCTGCAAGCATATCCCAGACTGCCAGCCCCGAGGCTGTTGCTATTTATTGCTCCAGGCAGTGACGTACGGTGCTTTTAGCCACCGGGGTCCATAAGATCTCTCGCCGTGGTGTTCAGGGTGCTGCACCCTGCCTGGAGCCGGGGGCGAGGGCCGAAAGCATCCTCCCCGCAGCAGCGGGCAGGGAGGCGCGGGGAGCCCATGCCGCTGCTTGCAGAAGCGGAGCTGGGTCAGGCATCCCCCCGATGCTGACGCACGCTCTCCTCACAGGGCTGAACCTGTGGCGCACCCCGAGAGGGGAGAGGTCTGTCATTTCGGGAGGCGGTGGGCGGGCGTCTCTGTAGGGCTCTGGGGAAAGCTCTGGGCTGTGTCTGCCTCTGGGAGAAAAAACTGGTAATGAGTCAGAGTAAGCTTTCTGGTAGGATAAACCTGGTCATGGCCCATATGGGGGCACCCCAGTGGGCTGTGATGGAAGGAAGAGAATCCTTTAAGATCTCAGAGAGTTGGAAAAATTATTCTCAAAGGCTGCCAGGAGAAGTTCTTTTCCCAGAGATGCTGAACCCAGACCTAATTTTAAAAGCTTTTCTGGGTTCTTTGGTCCCATGGTCTGAGGGCTCTTAGTATTTTTTTATTTTTTTTTTCTAAAACACAAGATAACTTAAATGTAAGGTCATTGTAATGACTGGGTAGAAAGTTTGAAGTAAAGCCTTGTAACATTATTTTGTGAGATACAATAATTCATTGCAGGATTAGGATTGATATGCAAGAGACAGTCATGTAAATGGAGTTAGTACTGGAAATCCTTTATCTACAATAAAGGAAAAGTGTAATAAAAACAAGAGACAGAATTAGCGAAGGCAAGTTTATAGGAAAATTGTGAAATAATTTTGCTGCTTTCTGAAATAATACCTTCAACTCAATTAATGTCTTCCAAATACTTCACAGATACTAATGCATTCATATTTCCAGTGCACTGTGGGGCTATGTGGCTTAAAATCATGTTTTCCATTTTACAGCTAAGAAAATTAAGGTATAGGGATATTGCAGGTTGGCTAAGATGACACTGAAAGTTTGAAGGAGCCAAAAATAAAACTCTTGTCTCATAAGACCCACCTTCATTTTTTTAACTTTTAACCACAGTATGACTTTTTTTTATTTGCTTGTTTCCTGTTTGTTTTCCTGTCTCCTTCTCTGCTTTGGAAGGATTTAAAGATTACGGTGAATGAAGGAAAATATTGATGTGTAAAATGAGATTATCTAAGAAGCGATGAAGAATGGGTTTTATCAATGGTTGAAATTACTGAAATAATAGAATTCTTTACTAATAGATTTAAGACGCAATAAATACAAAAATACAGTTGTCTAGATTATTTCATTCTGTCGTTATTTCTAAGGTTTCTTACTTCCATTTTTTATAAGCATAAAATAGTGTATGTTGTGAGGATGAACAGACAGCCATTTTAAAGACAAGTGTGTAAAATCCAAACAAAATGCTCTAAGGTTCATATTTTTAGGTGCATTTTATTTTTAATATGGAAGGATGACTGAACTATGAAGACCTTCAATTTAACATCAGAAGAAAAATGCTTAACTGAATCTATTTTTATTGCATGGTATAGATGTTACTGACAGTTGTCTTTTTAATTCAGATAGATATTAATACCATAGAGGGCTGTATCTTGAACTGTAAATTTCAGCAAACTTTCATCTGTAAATCCCTTGAGTATTGTGTATTTAATGGACAAGTAAACTGATAAAGACATTACGAAAAATCTAAGTAATTTCTGCTTGAATAGAAAGAGGCAATTTTTTCAAGAATGTTACAGAAGCTAGCATTTTAGAAATAAAGTCGTGGGATGTGGATCATACCTACATGCTGCTTCAGCATATGGAATTAAGGAAGTCGCTTCTATATTTGGTATTAATGATCCAAACTAAAGCCATAAATACTACACCAAGAAGCGGACAGATGTTCTTTTCAAGATGAGGACAGATGTTCTTTATTAATTTATTGTTTTTCACACTCAGTCTTGTGAGCTAGAAGCTCTACATTGGGAAGATTGTATGAAAAATGGAGGAGGATTGTATGAAAAATGAAGAAGATGAGGAAGTTTCTACTGTCAAATAAACTATTCTTATTGAAAATCTGAATATTTCAGAGTCATAGCTGAATTTTAATATCTAACATGTAAATTTTTGAGCTGCTGGAAGAAGGTTGTACCTAGAGTTTGGGGTGCTCTTCTGAAAAAGCCCGCTTTTTTTTTTGTTGATTTTTTTTTTTTTTTTTTGCTAAAATGTAGATACCTGTATCTAATGTACAGGGACCAAAGTCTCATAACCTTTATTGGTGGTATTTGTCCAGAAGTTTGTATCCTCTATGCAAGGCTAAAAGGCTGGGGCACACTTGTAGCTGGCAGCACCAGCAGAAGGAGCGTTGTCAGTCAGAAGAGGCTTGGCTGCTCACCACGGGTTGCGGGGCCAGAGCTGCGCCTCTCAAGCTGCACCTCCAGGAGCCGGGCAGGGCGGCCAACGCCTTAACAAACTGCTGGGAAGACCCTCAGTCGRTCCTCCCCAGCAGGAACCCAGCTCCTGGGTTACTGCATCGAAATCAAATGAAAACCGACTGCCTATCAGAGAAGATGGCCATCGCATGATGGAGGCTGTCAGCTGGGTGAGAGAGCAGCACAGCTGTGTTAGTCGTCTTTTCTCGTCAGAGGAAAATGTGCAAAGTGTGGCTCTGTGTGGAGGAAGAGCTGGAGGTGCGAAAACCCGGAGCATCAATCCTGGCATGGGAGGTTGGCTTTCCTTCTCGCCCTGCTGCCGGCTGGAGGGGACACTCTTTGCAGGCTCGCTGTGGTCCTGGGCCAGCCGCCTCCCTTCCCGGGGCGTGCTGGCCGTGGCACGCACCTTCTTGTGAAACCTCGCGGGGAGCTGCTGACAGGGTGCGCTGACCTGGAGCGTGGTGTCACTGCTCACGCCTGTCACCCGCTGCCTGCCTGCAAGAAAGCTGTTCCAACATGGGAAGTGATTTTCTGGAAATCTTGTGAAGTATTTTCAGGAGAAGCAAAAGAAATATACCAATGCAAAACACATATACTTATTCTAATAAGAAATGTTATTTCTAATTTCTGCTTCTCTAAAAGAAAATACTCTCCATCTCTGAAGAGCTTGTTTTCGAAGGAGGATCTGCGATTATTCCTGCCAGTAAGACAAGCTCTCCCCAGAGCTCTGGGAACATTTGGGGAAGCAACATCTATTGAGGCGGCACAACTGCTCTCCCACAGTCCTAAAATATGTGGAGTGACGATTACAAAAGGGGCCAGACAGCCCCATTCATCCGATTTTCATTTGTTTCTTTCAGCTGTTGCACCTTTAAAGATTGTTCGCCATGCCAAGGGTGATTTTTCTGGGATTTGGTCCAAAATTCTCCTCATTTCTGGAGCTCGACTGAATTATAGTTAGCGAGTTAGATAATGTGCATCAGAGGGGGTGGGGTTTGCTGCTATTTCTCTCCTTCCCTCTGCACCTCGCTGGGGCTGCAGTGCCAGGGGATGGGAGCGATTTCCCGAGGCTCAGCCCTGCGGTGAGACAGCGGAAGAGGCGGCGGGGGAATAAGCCTGGAGGTTATGTTCAGCGGCTCCTCTTCTCCCCACGCACTGGCTCTGCGACGTAGAAGTGCAAGAGAGGGTGAGCCTTGCCAGGGAGAGGTGRAGAAGGCAGCAGAAGATCAGGAGTCACCAACAAACATCTCGGACCAGCTCAGGGGTGAACAGACCATTGGGGACCCACGTTTACCTAACCAGGGCCATTCTCTGGTGTTTTCTAGACTTCTGTTTGTTGTTGTTACTCTCTCCTGCATTCCCTCCGTGTGCCTCCATCCTCCTTGAAGTGCAGTGGCTAAAACTGGACGCCGCCCCATATGAGACCTCGCTGGTGGCTGCATATGGCACAAAAGTTCCTTCCCATGTGTTACAATATGCTACTTTTATTAAATAGCTCCTTTTTTATTTAGGAGAGGGGAGTTCAGCGAAGGGCCACCAAGATGGTCGGGGGCTGCAGCATTTGCCCTCTGAGGAGAGGCTGGGGGACCAGGGCTGGCTGGAAAAAGGTGACTTGGGGTACAAAAACGGAAAGAGGAAAGGTGCTGACTGGATGGCAAGAGAAACTTCCTCCCCAGGAGGACAGGCAAGGCAGGGGACAGGTTGCTCACAGAGGCTGTCCAGACTCTGTCCTTGGAGGTTTTCAAGACCTGATGTGCTGGTTTTGGCTGGAATAGCGTTAATTTTCTTCATAGTAGCTAGTATGGGGCTATGTTTTGGATTTTTGCTGTGTTGATAATACAGAGATGTTTTTGTTGCTGAGCAGTGCTTACACAGAGTCAAGGCCTTTTCTGCTTCTCACACCACCCCACCAGCAAGTAGGCTGGAGGTGCACAAGAAGCTGGGAGGGGACACAGCTGGGACAGCTGACCCCAACTGACCAAAGGGATATTCCATACCATATGATGTCATGCTCAACATATAAAATTGGGGGAAGAAGAAGAAAGGGGGAGGGACATTCGGAGTGATGTCATTTGTCTTCCCAAGTAACCATTACRCATGATGGAGCCCTGCTTTCCTGGAGATGGCTCAACACCTGCCTGCCCATGGGAAGTAGTGAATGAATTCCTTGTTTTGCTTTGCTTGCGTGCGCGGCTTTTGCTTTACCTATTAAACTGTCTTTATCTCAACCCACGAGTTTTCTCACTTTCACCCTTCTGATTCTCTCCCCCATCCCACCAGCGGGGAGTGAGCAGCTGTGTGGGGCTTAGTTGCTGGTTGGGGTTAAATCACAACAGCACACCTGACTGAATGAAGCCCTGAGCAACCTAGTTTCATCTCACAGCTGATCCTGCTTTGAACTGGGGTTGGAATGGAAACTTCTTGAGCTCCCTTCCAACTTGAATTATCCTGTGATTTATTTGCTTATTCTTTTGCAAGACTGCTGTGTTTAATTTGAAGTATACTAAAATTTCCAAACCTTTTTGTATCCTCTCCCCACGTCCCTGTTAAATTGCTTTCCTAATTTATTTGCTATTTTATTTATGTATTTAATCTTACTTTCCCAAGGAATACCCTTGTCTTACTGAATTTCATCTGACTGATTTCTGTAGTTCATCAAATCCATTTTCAGTTCTTACCGCATTCTGGAAAGTCTTTGATTCCTGGATCCTCCCCAGAGAGCCTGAGCTCTCCTCCAAGCCATGGCACGGAGCAGGTCATTGCAGATTCCCTCTGCATGCTCCAGTCCACTTGTGCTTCAATACCAATAATTATTCTCTAAACGTGCGTTTCAACTTCTCGTGCAACCGTTGTATTTTCACAGAATCATAGAACAGTTTGTGTTGGAAGGGTCCTTTAGAGGTCATCTAGTCCAACTCACCTGCTGTGGGCAGAGACATCTTCCACTAGATCAGGTTGCTCAGAGCCCCGACCAACCTGACCTTCAATGTTTCCAGGGATGGGGCATCTACCACCTCTCTGGGCAACCTGTTCCAGTGTTTCACCACCCTCATTGTAAAACATTTCTTCCTTATCTCTAGTCTAAATCTACCCTCTTTTAGTTTAAAACCATTCCCCCTTGTCCTGTCGCAACAGGCCCTGCTAAAAAGCTTGCTCCCATCTTTCTTATAAGTCCCCTTTAAGTACTGATAGGCTGCAATAAGGTCTCCCCGAAGCCTTCTCTTCTCTAGGCTGAATAACTCCAACTCTCTCAGCTTTTCTTCATAGGAGAGGCGTTCCAACCCCCTGATCATTTTTGTGGCCCTCCTCTGGACCCGCTCCAACAGGTCCATGTCTTTCCTGTGCTGAGGGTTCCAGAGCTGGATGCAGTACTACAGGTGGGGTCTCACCAGAGCAGAGTAGAGGGGCAGAATCACCTCCCTCGACCTGCTGGCCCTGCTTCTTGTGATGCAGCCAAGGGTATGGTTGGCCTTCTGGGCTGCAAGCGCACATTGTCAGCTCATGTCCAGCTTTTCATCCACCAGTACCCCCAAGTCCTTCTTGGCAGGGCTGCTCTCAATCCCTTCATCCCCCAGCCTGTACTGATACTGGGGGTTGCCCCAACGCAGGTGCAGGACCTTGCACTTGGCCTTGTTGAACCTCATGAGGTTCACATGGGCCCACTTCTCCAGCTTGTCCAGGTGGATGACATCCCATCCCTCAGGCATGTCAACAGCACCACTCAGCTTGGTGTCATCTGCAAACTTGCTGAGCGTGCACTTGGTTCCACTGTCTGTGTCATTGATGAAGATTTTGACTGATACTAGTTTGTATATGGGGCGTGTCACATGTCGCCGCATCAGGAGTCGCACCATCGGTGTCCAAGTCCTGCTGGGCTTCTCCTTGCTGCTGATGATTTAGTTGGCCAGTTTTCCAATAAAGGAAGGAAGTTTGGTCTGAAATGATTCGTACTGAGCAACTTCATTATAAGCATCCTGAATTTTTCTTGGCCCATAGAAGCTCTGTCGGGTAACACATGGCAGGCAAGATCATGCTGCTTCTTCTTTGTTGTCCTCTGTAGATATAGATAAACACACATATGTGCACATATTCCTAAGTGTTTATTTCAGGTGGCCAGGGGCAGAGTCAGAAGGTCTCATAGGCCACAAGGACCAGGAGATGGTGACTGGATTTTTAAACAATTTTTCTAGTAAGTTACTGGTCCCTGCAGTTAGGCTGGCTATAACTTCCCAATCCCTTTTCTCCCATCTTGAATATTCTTTTAGCCCTTCTTTGGTCATTTCAGTATCTTCTATGACTTTCCGAGGATAATTGCTCCTAGTTTAGGTAAATCTTTGACATCTCCTAAAGTGATATCGAATGAAGTTCGTTGAGCTGTGCTGAATAGATCAGGACGACCTTCCACCCAGCTCCTGTTTCTTCTGCATATGCTGTCCAGGTATTCTTTTCTGTTGCTTTCCTCCTTTCTTCTCCTTAGAAAGTAGATAATTTCCATGATCAATCTTACTGGTTTATGATCACTTTCAGTACAGGTACTGTATGGGTCTTCAGATTATCAATCAAGTCTTCCATGTCTATAGGGATGAAGCCTAAAGTAAGTTCTCCTTAGATAATTTTGTTCACCTTATGAAACACTAAGTTGTCTCCCACACAGCCCATGACCTTGAAAACCTGTATATGTACTGTTGTATAGCTCTTCCAGTAAATATGAGTAATTAGAAAGTCTTGAAGCAGATGGAAATATGCAAACACTTTGTAACATGATAGACTACTGACTTTACAACAGGTATCTGAAGTAGTTATGCTCTATTGTCTTCTGTCACAGAGGAAGTTAGCAAGAAGAATAAGAAATATTATTTCTTATGTGAATGTGTTTTCTTGAAATCAAGTAGGTTAAGTTAAATAAATAGGAGAAGTGAAAATGTCCTTAATTCTTTTAAAAGACAGTCATTAGAAGACCATGCCAGAACTGCGATTGCTGGGAAGGGAAGGGAGGTGGATGAGTGGAGAGCAGGTAAGGTGGACCCTCACCTCCCTCCCTCCCTCCCTCTCACACCATTAACCAGCCACCTGTATCACAGATAGCAGATGGAAGGAGCTATGCAGACCATTCCCTTTCCCCCTTCCTTTGCCCCTCCTGCCCATCAGAGTTGTGTCCCATGGTGACTAGGGAGGGAAATCTTTTATGTATGGGACATCTATAGCTATCACAAAAATGTGGTATCAATGGTAGCAGATTCTTGTTGCAATGTTACTCGTATGCATGTTTGATACTAATCAGGCAATAGCTGATGCTATTTTTTTTGCTCCTCTTTACCATATTACTTAGGAAGATGTTATTTGTTAAACTCTCTTTTTCACAGAACCTCTGTCAGTGGTATTAAGTGCCAAAGTGTATTTGTGTTTATTATGGTGGAAGTGCATACACAGATTGAATTCTTTTCCTTCTTTTTGAGGGCATATGTTTTGGGAGCTGAAAATGAGTGTTTGAAGTGTTTGAAGCCTAATCCCAATTCTCCCTCCTACTGCCTATTTTCTGGCCTCAGATACTCACTTAACCTTTTTCCTTTCCTTGGTTTCTTCCTCTTCAGCACAGGGGCATGCAACTTTAAGTAGTTCTCCTGGGGATTTCATAATTCATTAAAAAATTTCAGCGCTTTGAAGACATAAAATATGTGTATAGTAAATGCTAAATATTTTTACAGTGGTGCAAGGAAAAGGTTGGTTTCTGAATTTAAATTCATTAACTTCCGTAAAATTAATGTTCCTTCTGTACTGCATTTCAGTACCTTAGTCATTCAAACGTTAATGAGTGCAGAACTGAGTAATGAGTTTTGCACTGCTGCCCTTCTGACTGGGCATTCATACGGTCGTGGGAAATTCTTGGTCTTTGCTGGTCCGCTTGATTTGTTATTGATTTAATGAATCAAGTATTTAAAGATGATTTAGCTTAATCCTAGATCTTCCAAACCTTTAATTCTGGAGGTAGGTCTGTGTGATGGGGGCAGTTCACTTGAACAGTCCTTGGACCAGAGACCTGGACCCAGAACTTGTCTCTCGCAGGTGAGTGCTCCAAACATCTGCTTTTATGCAGTATTTTCTCTCCAAAGAATTAAAAATAATAAGAAGGGCTTCCCTTCATTTATAAAAGGGGTTGAAGACAGCCTGTCTTCTGCTGCTTTACCCTGTGAAAGAGAAAGGTGAAATACATAGGTGTGAATTCCCCCAATCAGAGACGGGCACCAAACTGAGAGCTCCCAACTCTTGGGGGGAGTGCGCTAACTCGTGAGTTTACGTTTGGGAGAAGATGAGCTGGGGAGGGAGAGGCAGGGTGGGTGCCATTACCGTGTGTAAGAAAGAATTGATTCCCTGCCCTTCTTTAAAATGGTGCAACTTAAAGCTTGCATGCACACTTACTGCAGTAAGTGTCGCGTTACCTGTTCCTGAGTTAGCACCAAAGCAGCCGATAGATGTATCTGTATCTGGTGTATTTATGCGTTTACATGCAGCAGCACGGTAGGGCCGCTATCGCAGCATCGCTGTGTCGGCGCAGCAGCCGTGCCGCTCTGCGGCTGAGGCAGCGCTGCCGGGAGAGCCCCGCACGCTTCTGCTGTGCAGGGACAGGCACCAGCTCCCGGCTGATCCGGCCGGGGTACCACACCGCTCCCTAACAGCAAATCCTCGGGAGAGGCAGGATTTAAGGATACACCTTTGTCTCCAGAATACCGAGATGGTGGGAACTGGCTGTACGATATGACAGCATCACGGCAACCCCGTGCCAGCACCGCTAGCGCCAGGGAGAAATAAAACATCTGCTAGCGTACAGTACCATGCTGCCTTACCTTACTCCTTCCAGGACCTCAGCGAGTGTGTCCAAATAGTACTGCAGTATGTTTTTTGATTACCAGATGCTTGGGGATGCTGCACCTGGCATGGAAATGCCTTCTCTTTTACTCTTCTCTTGAAAAGCGGAGGCACAACCTCCTGCCATGGATCCCCATTCAGGAATCCCCCCCAGGCAAACAAACGTAGGCATCACAGTGATGGGCATGGCCGGAGCACGCAGAAGTCAGTTTGCTTGACATACAGAAAAAAAGGTCATTAGTGCCAGCTAGTGCAATGTCCTAATAATGGCACAGCAGAAGTAGCTGGAGCGGTGTTTGCTACTGGCCTTGCACTGAGAGTACTTGTTCATCACATAGAGGAGGACTGTTCTGTAGCAAGTTGCAGAGGATGAGGTAGAAGACAGTGAACCAAAGTCAAAGATTTTATTAGCTAATGCTATCAAAATGTAGAGCCCTGCGCATCACAAAGGAGAAGCAAATAACTTTGAAAACAAGATGGGGGAGAAGAAATTAACCAGATATGGGAAAGTTTAAGAATTACTGAAGCTGGGAGAATGTATGTGTGTGCATGCATTTCAAATCATGAAGGAAATAAGGGACAATTAACAACTTTAGACAGCCACCAGCCTGTCTGGCAGCACTCCGTAGTCAGTCCAGAGGATGCCAGCCTGCCCTGACAGTAACCTGATGTGATAACCTAGTCTGTCACATACCAGGCAGCCAGGTTTCAGGCTACAAAAGGTAAGAGCAAGAGCCATATTTCTTAGAAAAGTTGCACTTCTTTGGGTCGTTTTGAACATCGGTGCTAAATTCCTGCTGCTGCTGCTGACAAGAACCAGCAATGCACATTCTTGCTGTTGTTAAATTACTGATATATTAATTGCTATCTATTCTGGATGCTGCAGTTGCATTTTTCATGCGTGTTTGTTGCCTTTTGTTGCTGCCTGCTGAAAATACTGTGGGCAGATCCTACGTCTGATGCTTTGTTTTAGTTGCCTGGCTACTGTAAAATGTTATTTTAGCTTTGCTGAGGTGTCACAGATGCTTTCTTGATGAGTGTCCAAACAAGGAAATATGTAAAAGATGCTGGTGAATGCTGCTCTTGCTTAGTTCGGTTGCTTTTGCTAGAGATGCTACAGTATGCTTACTTGACTATGCTACTACAGACTATCTGTAAAATAACATAGGAGGTGGACTGAAACCTTTTATTTATACAGCGGAGTCATGGTCAATACCACAGGTAATATTATCTGTATCTTTGTATACAAAGGAACTGTTGTTGGAAGGAGATGGTGGGCAACTGCTTCACTTAATTGCAATGCATTCTTTACTGGTAATTGTTAAAAAGAAAATGTGTTTTTCCTGTTGACTGTATTGCCAGATTTTTCCCTTCCTCTCTCCCTGTGAAAGTCTCCAACAGAGAGAGATTCAAATCTCAAAACTTTATTGGGATGTTGACTTCAAACTTCTTCCCTGCCAAAAAATGAAAGTAGCCAATATTTCTTCTGCTCTCTGCATTTTCTGTTTATGCCTGCATAACTATCTCTTTACATCACCAGCACTTCTGACTAAATTGTTTTCTTGTACTCACAGTTTGAAACCTCTTCTGAAGTCTCTGAATAAGCTATGTTTCCTTCCAGTCAGTCCAAAAATATTTTGTCAGCAAATAAATAAAAAATTACTTTTAACAACTGTTTTACTTCCTTCTTTAATGTTATTGCAAGCCTTTTCTTAATTATTCTTGCCTTTTGGCGGTTGCGGTGCATTAATATTTACAAGATGAGATGTAGTTTTCTGTTTATATTAGCAGTCCTCTGTCTGTGAGATCTGGACCAACCAGAATGCAGGATATCCTTTCTCATCGATTCATCAGGTTCATAATGTAAGATACAGTGATAAATGGCTATGTTGTCACTCTATGGATGTACAGTCTGTTGCCGTGGTGTTATCTACGGGTGTCACGTCGCTGAAATGACAAAAAAAGTTCGTAACCTGTCCGCCCTCTTTTGGGATTATGTGTGCGCGCATTCGTGTATCGTGCCGTGTGGTTAGCATCTGTTGTTGGCTGTATGGTGTACATACAGGACGGGGGGGGATTGCCAGCAGCAGTCTCGCTCAGGGGGAGCTTTGACTTCTGTTCCTGATGTTTTCGTTTGCTCACTTTTCCAAAGCGAGAAACCGTGTAAACAGCTCGGTTTGCACAGTTTCACCCCCACAATGTGTTGTGCTGCTCTTTCTGTGTTAGTCTATAAGCTTTGCCTAGCTGAGGAGCACGCCATGTTGGCAGAGGCACTTTTGGGGAATTAGAGGTAATGCTGGTGGTGCTCTGAATTTTCATCACTTCTGTGACAGAGGCACATCTGCTGTGCACGTGAGAGCAAACCTGGTGGTCCGTATTGCAGCGTGGTAAGGGCGACAGCCAGTCGTTCAGATTTAACTAGGCATAGTATTTCAGAGGAGCCATAGATTTCTCCTAATTTCTGTCATATAGCTGCCTCCTTAGAGCATTTCTGCCAGAGAGGGGCTGTTTTGGCTACCGAGCTTTAGAAGCTTTTAAAATGTAAGTACACCACGAACCTGCTTCCATTATTTCAAAAGCCAAAGATATAAGGAGCTAAAAAAAATTYTCTCACTCTAGGAATTAAAATGTAAGCAAATAATGAGGATTTGGCTGGTCCACAGAACATATAAAATTCTTACAGGGAGAAAATTATTAATTTTTCAGTCAAAAGCATTGCCTATGTTTGCTCCAATTTATTGTTGTCATGGTGACTAAGGCATGTTACCATAACTAGGCATGAGGCTTTAACAGGTGAAAAGTTGTAAGATGTGCTCCTTGTTAAAAATTACTACATTCAAGCCACTCAAAACCAGGCCTTTTTTTTTTTTTTTCCCCTGTATCGTGGAGGGTTTTTAACTTGACATTTTTATAAAAAGATGAGGCAGGTGTTAGATTTTATGGAAGTTGTATTGAGATTACTTCTTACCTGTGACTACCTCTGCATTAAGGTGCCTTTAATGTGAGTCAAGTATAGTTCTCAGAGAATGGGATGAGATAGAAAAATGTGCAACAATTGTAAAAAATTACCTAATAGCAGTAATCTGCTTCTGTAGCTCATTTGACATCAAGCATCTGACCCTTTCTAGAGCACTGAGAAGTGCACATCTGCCTATTTTATGAAGCACTGCAAGAGTATGAGATACTGGTCTTTAAGGCTATGACTGTTATGGTTAAAAGTTGTCACTGTAAAAGGATTGAATCTTTACTACTTTGGCACCTGACTTGAGACCGTTTTGTGATTGTAATTTCTTTATCTGCAAAATGTGGAGCAAAAAATCTTCTTTCTGAAGGTGACTGAGGCCAGAGAGAGGAAAGGCACTGGTTAAAGGCATGGGGAGGTTAGAATACTAAAACACAGGCAGTACAGCAAAAACCATGTGATAAATTGCACAGCTGTCTGATGAGCTGTGAAGTTAGATGAGGAATAAATTATCTCTTGCCTCTCTACATCATCAGAGAGGTAAAAATCTCCATACGTATATTGTGTCATAAAAAATACATAAGCTTAAATGTTTCATTATTTCTTATAATTGCAAATTAAATATTCAAACCAGAAAATCCTTATCCTATCATATCTATTTTTAAAAACGAAATCAAACATAATAGTTGGTCCTGCATAGCAATTTACGAACATTTCTATACTGCTTGAGAGTGTCTTAGGTGCTTATGAAGGTCCTGAATCTCAATACATCACCCATGAGTTGTTCCACACCAATTCCTCAGATTTAGAACTACTAGTAATTCATATTTTTCTCTCCCAGATTTGAGACTTCTTGTTTCAAGTCTTCTCTAGGTCAAAGATGTTCTTACTTTGTGTTTTACCTGAAGTTAATTGCTATCATCACGTCCTAAATCTCAGGATTTCAGTATCTGACTAGAGTCAGTCAGCTGAGGAGCTCCTTTTCTTCCTGTTTTTAGGCCCAAATTTATGAAAGTATTTAGCTGTCTAAACCTTGTTTAAAAGCCTTTCTTCCCTTTAAGAAAAAAAAAAAGAAGGGAAAGGAAATTGCATGGGGAATATGTAATAGGAATTACACTTCTAAACATCTTCATGGATCTGGGCTTTGGAGACTACCCTGTTATAACTCAGACTAAATAGGTAATGAATACTAGCAATAGTATGGTTTAAAAATCTAAGGAGTTTGGTAAGAAACAAAAGGAAAGGAGAACAGAAGCCACTTCTGCTGAATATTAAAAAACACTTATGATACAATTACAAAAGAAAATTTTATGACTATGTATAACATCTTCTTCATCCATCATAATAATCTATACCTATGGTGTTTAATTTTATGCAGCTTTTCTTAGTAGCTGCTCCCTCTACAAGACATACTGAAATACATGAAAGGTCTTCAGGTACAGTGGTCTGTCAGGAACAGCAGAAATCCTGTACCTCTGCATTCCCTTAGCCTCAGCTGTATTGCATGTTTAGATCATCCTACAGACATGTACAGCAATCTTATCAATTCTGTTTTGTCCAATTTAAAAGGAGTAGGTACTAGGATGATTGTATATATTTATAGAGCAATTAATGGATACAAACGAATGGTCTTCACACGGTCCCTCTCTAAGTGTCTCATACACTAGTTTTATTAGCCTGGTTGAAGGTTATTTCTCATTTCCTCGTGATTATTGCTTCCTAGCTCCTTTATAAAATTGAACCAATATGAGAGGTAATCACTGTTCCTCTTGTTACTGCCCTTCATTTACAAACAGAAACAATGCGATTCTCCATGTTTTTAATATCTTTCATGTAAAAGGGAGTCAAACTGTAAAATAATGTACTCATTTCACTCCTTATGTACCYGGCTTAATTTGTCAGTACTGCCCATTTTCTGCATACGAGGAAAGTAACCTGCAGACCAGCACAACAAAAGGGTTTGAAGCACTACCCAGGGTCACTTATTCTGTAAAAGTTCTGGTCCCACCTCACAGCCATCCCCATGCTTCCTCGGTGGAAAGACCAGTGGTCAAAAGATGTACTTTTCTAGCTTCTCTGTGCTGAATTTACTCCTGTTCCATCATAGTAACCTTTTGCTAAATGGATAGGATGTACCTCCTGCGATCTGCTTCCTGACAGAGAACATGCAGGAGTGTATCTTTGTTAGGAGAAAAAAAAAAGGACTATTTCAAGTGGTCTGTTAGCTATGGCCTTGAACAGTTCGCAAGAGACAGCTGAGCACACTGTGAAAATTTGTGATGGGTGCAATCCATCTTCTCTTGTAGTCAAATACAAACTGCACTAATAAGGATGCAGATCCTTACCCCTTGTAATATGAGTGAAACCTTATTTTATAAGGAGAACTGCTTCTTAAAGAAATCAAATACCCATTTCACATTAAATATGATAGAAGGTTTTTACACATTAGTGGTCCGAAAGATTCATTTCTGTTGATAAATGCCAAAAATATTACTCCTGCTGCTTTCCTTTCAAAATTTGAGGTTGAAGTCATATCCATAGCATATAGGCAACTTCGTAACTAGGCAAAACAGAAATTACAATACTGTATGATTTGTAGATGTGCTAATAGTGCCAAGATTAACTAGGTTCAACTTGTTTTATGATGTTCACTTGCTTGAAGTTACCATATTGGCAGGGTAATGTTGATGTTTCCAGATTTATCTCTTGCTTTTCATTGCAGAGTTGTGCAAATGTGTGTCATTTCATTATTTTGTGACACATGAAAATGATGTTTTGTTTACTCTGTCCTGATTTAATTAGTAGGATGTGATAGTTTGCCAGACTTTTGAATGTCTTCGGTAAGAATTTTTTCATGTGTTTTTGATGCTTAACTTCTTTTTGCTTTAAAAGTCTTAACTTCTAGCCATATTCTGTGTGAAATGCTGATGACAATTCTTTGCCAGCTTCAACACGTATTTTAACAATATGGCATGCATAGAAAATACACAGAGATAAGTGCAGGTAAAGAAAGAAGTAGCATAATCCAAATTAGAATAATCATATAGGAGAGGGTAGAATAGTTTGAGAGAGAACAAGCAGGGGGGGAAGAAGGATCAGGAAGGAGAAACCTGATCCCCAAAAGACAGAGTGGGCAGGAGAGGGGAATTCAGAGACAGGCCAGACCAGACAGGGTAGGGGAGAAGTGGGGCTGGTGACAGAGGGGAGAGGTCTTGGGAAGAGCAGAAGGACTTAGTCCACAGGTCATTTTCAGTTAAAGTGAGCTGACACTGGTTTGGCAGCATCCCTGCTTGTTGAGGACATGGGAAGTGTGGGCACATGTGAACCAAAAGTGGGAGAGATCACAGTTAAAAAATAAATAACCTCAAAATAATATTTTTTTTGCATGGGCCTGCAAGGTGGAAGGAGCCCCCAAGGGCCCAGAGGTCAGTCCAGGTCCCATAAAGCCATGTCCGAAAATACACAGTGGCAGGTGAGACCCCGACCAGCACTGCCATGCTGGGGGTATTCCTGTACCGATGCCTGTGCTGGCTCTTTTTGGAAGGGAGAAGAGTGTCCTGTGAAGGGATTTGGCAGCAAACTGCAGTCCTATCCATGTTCTCTGAGGGCTTTGAGGAAAGAGGGGAGATGACAGCTCAGGAAGGCAAGTGCCTATATCAGTGAGAATGATGAATGTGGAAGGGCAATCTTGGTAACTCTACAATGAGACATCAAGAGAAGGTGATCRAAGTAAATATTCATAAAGAGATTAAAGAATGCCTCATATATTTGAAGAATGTATAATAAGTCTTCAGATCAAAGCAAAGTCTCAGTTATTTAGCCATTTAGGAAAGTTAGTTATCGGTTATACGTGCTGGATAATGGAAGACATTAACTGTGTAGAAAAGCTTGTAAAACACATAGCGGAATTTGTGAATGGCATTTTTGTGCATCTCATGATTTTTTTTCAAGTGCCCTCATCCTCATATATGTGTTGTAAACAGTTATTTTTAAGGAACATTTCCAGTGCCTAATGATTTTATTCTCAAGGCAAATAGATTTAATTAAAGCCTCATTCAAYACTACAGTAGATGACTTTGGATTATAAATTAAATCATGAAAAATGTTGTAGGAGTTGTATTCCCTTATTTTAGTAACATAGCTCTATGTGTAGAAAATAAATTATTGTTACTTGAGCACCACAATGGAGGGCTACTTTATAGCGAATTTGCCTGCAGCTTCTCTTATATCTCGAACAACTGTGATTTTCAGACAGGAGACTGGGGAGAGCCTTCAATTACCTTGCGACCTCCAAATGAAGCCACAGCATCAACGCCTGTACAATATTGGCAACATCATCCGGAGAAACTCATCTTCCAGTCGTGTGATTATAAAGCATTTGTAAGTGTTGATAAATTTATTGGTTTGATTTGGGGTAGATATATTAATCTTAGATTTTGATAGACTTGGTTTTTTTCATTTATAGTATTTTTTCAGTTACTTTTAATGAGACAGGCCACTTCTTCTGAAATGCTGTAATTGTAATAAATGAGAAACAAGGATACACAGTACTTTTTGCTATGAATTTTGTGATATATTGCAGTCCATGCAGCAATAGTGTTAGAGAAATGACACTATGAATAAGTGGCTAAGTGTTGTAGAAGTGTCAGTGAGAGCAAACACCCCTACTTCTCATCTTGTCACAAATCCCTGTCTAGTACTCGTGGAAAAATAATAAAACTTGGGATCTTCATGCCTGCCTTAATGCTGTGTGCACAGTGGTTAAAGTAATTATTGCCTTGCCTGAATTTTATACACCTGTTTTTGGGGAAGGGAGCTAAGGAAGATGGAGATCAGGATCCTGAAGCAGTGTTTTCCATCCATGGGACAGGGGCACATTCAAACCTCTCCCTAACTGATGACTACTTAAAGTACCAGTAGCAGTCAGTTCCGTCAGGGCAGGGAGTGTTTATTTTTACCTCCCAATAGCTGTAACCGATTCCCACTTCCCGTCCCTGGAGAAACAGAGCTTCCCTCTACAGGTAAAGACAATTAATGTTCTTTGGCTGTTACAAACACTTGTGAAGGAGAGGAAGGTCTCCTGAAGTACAGAAAGTCATATTGGAAGGTTTTGTTTTTTAAATGAAAAACACTTTTCTGAAGCCTTGAGTTCCCTGTCAACAGAGTGGGGGGCTGGTGCTTCTGGGGAGCTGAAGAGGTGCCTCAGCCCACCTATTTAAACTCTTACATTTCCCCTTCCAACTTTGCTGGAAAGCGCTGTTAAAGTTGCTGAAGGTGCTTCCCACTTCAGAAGGTGTCCCCTCTTCGGAGGTGGTCACCTAATTAAGCAAGGCTGACTTATTTTACAAAGGAAAGGGGCTCAGTGGTTGTAGTGCCTTTACTGTAATAACTGGGGGTTAACCACTTGTCCAAGACATGGGTTTTAGATCCTCTTCACCTGAAGGAGCTTGGATCCTTAGTGCTTTTTAGGATAATGCTCTGTTCACCAAACACTGTAGCATTTGCCGGGGTAGCTGGTGGCTGCTGGACTTGATTTAAAGCATATCTGTAAAGGTAGGAATTAGAGACTAAGTGCAGGTGAGACAGAGCCTGGCTCCCACTGAGGAGGGGCAGAAGGGGTGTTACAGACCTGTCTCGCTGGAGCACATCGGTATCTTGCACCAGACCTTCATGGGGTAGAAATTGCCATGAATGCAGTGATTGTCCCTGGACAGTAACTAGAACCTCTGCCTTCCTCAGCAAGTCACAGTCAAGGTCCAGCTCGCCTGCTCTCAGTCTTGCTCTCCTCCTATGCCACACCTCAAATTGAAAAGGAAGCTTAGTGGCTTCTAGTTCTTTAAGTATTTTTCATAGGTTTCAGTAAAGTGAACAGGTTTATCTCAAGAGTGCCTCTTGTCTCATTACTTGATCCAGCAGTAAATTCATAATCAGATGTAACCTTTGTAGTAGATTGGAAGGCGTGTGGATCATTAAGAAATGAAGTTGGGATGACCAGGAATACCCAAGTTACTGGTGATTAAGGAAACGCCTTCCTTTCCTAAGGACCATGCGTCACTGCATTGTCTCAGCTCCCTGAGCTGTATTGACTTCGTAGAGTAAAACCTTGGCTTGGAAGCTATAATGGGGACAGCTTTCATTGTATGCCACATCACTCAGTTGAACTGTTGGATGTCCTCTACGTCACTCCCACGTGCTCTGGGTCTTTGAGAAGGAACATCTTTCCCAGATGGCATCCTTTGGTAAGGATGCCAAAGGTGTCAGACAGCAGGATCCAGAGAAAGATACAGTTAAACTCAATACACTTTTGTTTAATTTTCTAATTTCAGAGCTTGCTTTAAATGCATTGCTCTTCTGCAAGGGCGATATCAAGCCTTCCCATCCAATTAATGCCCAAAGCCCTATTCATGTCACTGTTGAGCCCGCAGCTGGACTCGCAGCTGCTTGGTTTATGAAACTTTCACATCTGCAGTCCTCCAGGAATGCCCTTCATTCGTTCCTTTTTGCTTGTGCTTATCTGGTAGCGTTGGTGTTGCCCTTCGATTTATAATGCCCTGTAAACTGTTTCTCACTAATTACTGTGTTGACTACTGTCTACATTGAAATATTTATGCATTTTCTTGCAGGTCAGAGACTCCTGCGGTACACAATGTGAGCTGAAGGCTTTAAAGAAAATATCTCAGTTTAAGTCAGGAGACCAGAGAGTTGAACCAGTACACTTTCTGTTCAGTTCCAGCTTGTGTTCAGCTGTAACTGAAGTTATTTTTTATAGGTTCTTGTTTAAGGTGAAGCTGGTTCACTGTCTGGTTGGGTCAGACAACTTAGGATGTTTCCAAGGGGAGTCAGCGTGGTAGAATGAAAGGGGTCAGGCAGCAGCGGTGGGGTGCAGCATCTTCTGGGAAGAGGCTCCTGCCCACGGAGCTGCTTTCTCTCCTCCTGCAGCTCACCTACCCCGTTCTCACCAGTGGCATGACTTCTCTTCAGCTCCCGTGTTGCTCACTTAGGACTGAAGACTTAAGAGAAGCCATGGCATTGCACTGCAGTGAGAATGCAAAAAGAGACATCTCCCTGCCTGGGGAGGAGAAGACAAGGGGTGCCTTGCTGTCTTCTTCCCCCAGTTAAGCAAGATTTGCATGTGACACCATATAGAAATACAGAAACATCCTGTTTGCACAGAGCTATGCGAACATGTGCACATCCACAAATGCACACGCCTGCAGCATCTAGAGGAGAAATGCAGAGCATGGCTCTCACGCAGCCCTCTTAGCAGTAACAAGACCGCTCGCTGCTAGGCGAGAACGGCAGGGATGATGCAGCCAGCTCCATCCCCGGAGGGGCAGCGCCATTCCAGTGTGGTCTAGAGAGGTACTGAGACCCCAGAGGAACAAATCCAGAGAAGCAGAGCCTGCTGTCAGGGTGCAGGAGGGCTCAAACTGCACATGCCAGCAAGTGACGTAGTGAGGAAGAGGCAGGTAGGAAGGGGGATGGTCAGCGAGGCACTCGCTGCCTTGTGTACCCTCAGAGATGAGCAGGCTCCTCTGAGGGCACGGTGGCTTTCAGCGAGCTGAGCCAGGACCCAGCACCAGCACCCTGCTGCTTCCTCTCACCCAGCCCTCCTTCAGATCAGTAAAGGCTTCAAAATGATAGTTCAAGGTCAGCCTTTTCTTAGGAAGAAATAATGGTTTAAACTAGTTTTCAGTTCAGATCTATTTTCTCTGTTTGCTGACATCGGGCTCTGCTATTTGCACATAAATTAGTTACAGATTGAGTACACAGAGGTTAACATCGCTGCTGGCCTTCATGTCCACATGATCGCACACATAGCAATATGAGTTTGGCAGATGGCAGCTAAAAAAAGTAGATTTCTCCATTTTTTAATCAAATGGCTTTTTTAAGATGGAATCTATAGTATTTGCTTGTTGTTTGAGTGACTAAGGTGATAAGCTAGAAGCTTTCAGATATTGTTTGAAAGGGGTCCATCTGATTCAATACACTTGTTGCTGTGCATTGCTGTTTCATAGGTTGACTAACACAGTGGTTTAAATGATTTATCAGAGAACTGCAAAGTAAAAAAAACCTCTAAAGCAATATATTAAGTTGACTGCTACCGCTATGTTTTTTTAGGCATTTTTAGTGCATTTCTTCAGCTGTTTGTCTGTTCTGGAATTTTAGTCATATTGTTTAATGGATTTTTATTTTAGTATTTAGGTTCTATGCTGGTAAAAGAGTTAAGAGGCACAGAGTCAACACAGGATGCATGTGCAAAGATGAGGGTAAGTTAGTAAACCTACTTTTTTCTCTATCATCATAATATTAAATAATACCAACTTGGGATTACTTGTGCCCTCTTTGCTTTTATAATGTTCTGTTACCCATTTGTTTTCCATTGCCCTTGCATTTAAATTGGTATTCAGTGGGAAGTCTGTTCTGCCTTTTATTTTAATTTCAAGTAATACCAAAATTTAAAGGTAGATTTTTATTTTGCAGGTTGTATCTAAGAAAAAAACAAATGTATGCGTTATATTTTCTCTTGAATCTTCGACTATGTTTCAAAGTACTTTCCACACACTTTAAATGTGCCCATATCACATTGCTTTTTTAAACAGAATATATAGCTCATATATGATAATCTGGTTTGAATTTACTATGTGAAGATATGTGCTAGTAAATATATTAACATGTTACCAAAGCCATTGTTTTTTACGTATGGTCTAATCCTACAGTCACATAATCCTATGGATGCTTTTATTCACATCAGTATTCCCGTTAATTATGAGTTACTTACATGCTTATTGATTGAAGGATGAAAAGGGATCTAATTCAGTTTCATCTGATGGTGGAAAAGCAGTTAGGTTTCCTTCAAACTGGTACGAATATGTTTTCCTGTGACTCTTTGACCTGGTACTGGTTTGTAGAAAGTTACAATGAGGCTCAGTCTATCTCCAAGAAACATACTGCTGCTGGAAACAGAACAAGCCACAGGCCAGCTACACAATTTATTCCCAACTGTAGCTGTAATAAGAACGCACCTGTTCATAGAGGTGGCAAACGTATCATGGTCTGGCATGATTAATTAATGAAGAATATAATTGTTTGGTAATCTACCAAACGTATAAAATTACATAGATGAATGAGCGAAATCCTTTCTTCTGTGGATCATAAGTCTTTTATGCAAGATGCCTCTGAGCACTAGATGTAGCATTCGGATCAATTAGAAAGCTGGAAGATGTGTAAAATTCATGCAGTCAGAACCACTTGCTATTGGTTACATATCTGCAGCACACAGACTTTTGTACAAGCTGTTTTAGCTAAGGGCTGGCAGTAATTCACACTTACTAGATTGCCTGAAGATCTGTGGCTTTTCAGCTAATTACATGCTAATCATTCCTTACTAATCATTCCTTACTCCTCTAAAAAAAACCCAACAACTTGACACAGAGGGATCTACAGTCGCATACACGTGTTCTGGGGAATTAATTGAGGCTGCAAGCATACCATCTTCCAATCCAGTTTTCAAACTGTCAGATTTAGTTCAATTTTTTAGGCGTATGCCTGTGCACATCTTAGGGCAGAATGTGACACCATAGTAGCATATGACAACTTCAGTAAGTTATTTGACTGAACTAGGAAGTTTGGCATCAAAAAAGTAACTCTAAATAATTTATAGCCATTTTAAGATTTTTTTTCTTAAGCAATAAATTCAGCAATTTTGAATTATATACCTGAAAAATCAAGTGTTTGAAAGCAAATTTAATTTAAAATACGATTTTTCTATAAAAATAATGGAGTTGCACTAGTAGTCTATAGTGCCATACAGGGCACTTACATAATACAGTGGTGGGGTTTATGTATGTTCATTTTTTACGTTCTCTTTTGAAACCGTTATGCTATGAGAATGTTTATTTTCTGGTTTGAGGGTTTTTTATTGCAAAGAGGTTTGAATAAAACAGTTTTTAATCAGGATTTCATCTATTCTTTCTATGTAGTCCTTTTAATCATATTCCTATTCAAGTCAGAAGCAAAAAACATTGACTTAATGGGAACAGATTATTGTTTTAACGTAAGTTTCCCAGTGAGAAAAATGTACCTTTTTCCAAAACATTCTCCCTCTGGTTGTGTTCTGAAAATTGATGTCTATGAATTGGGAATCCAGGTTGTCCTAAGTCATCCTGAAGTTTTGCTGTGATGTTCATTATTGTACTTAAGTACTTAAGGTTGTCATTGTATTTGTATTTAAGTACTTAAGGTTGTATTTAAGGTTGTAATTGAAAATGTGGCTTCTTTTACAGTTACATTTTACTTTAAATATACTGAAAGAGACATTTCACTTACAAAAAAGAAGTGAAAAGCTTGATATATTATTTGACTGCTTCTCAGGTGCTGAATTCTGTCCACTTGTGTCTTTAGAGTCAGTAAGATTTTCACATAGGCTTGTACTAATGTGATAGAGCAACATTTTTTAATTTTAGTTAGGTTTTTTTTATTTATATATTTCAAATCTGTAGTATGCTGCAATCTGAAACATGTTGGGGGGGAGTACGTCACATATAACCTTGTACCATGTTGAGGTCCTTCCCTGCAATTTTTTAATCTTTCTAGAGTCAGCCACATAATGGTTTTTAAGGAGAATGTATGAAAAYTAGGTACCTAATTTTTCTGTCGATGTGGCTTTAGCTTCTCCATCTTTAACCTAATGCTGCTCAAAAAAGTGTTGATATTCACTGGATGTCTCCCGTCAGCAGATGCACAAGGGCAAAAGAAGCCTGTGAGTGAAAAAAAGTATCTTGATCTTCCTTAATCATTCATAGATACAGAGAAACAGCAAAAATTACATGTTTGCTGACTGCAGATCCCTCCCTGTTAGTTGTAGATGCTTCCTGTGCTTTCAGTTATTGCCATTGATGGTTTTGGTTCTCAGGGGAAGTGTCACACGGATATCCCTCGCGTCTCTCCACAGGGGGGCTTACAGCAGCCTCCTTCTCTTATAGCTTAAGAGTGAAGGGAGATCCTAAATCTTCTATAACGTAAAAAATAAAAAATTTAAAAAAAAAAAAAAAACAACCAAACAAAAACAAACAAACAAAAAAAACCCAAAACCTGGGAACCTCTGTCTTAATAACTCTTCTTAGCTATCCACTGTGCTTCTCGGCATTTTGCAGCAGTGTCCTCCAGCAGGGCAGATGATGGATTTGTTTGGGGAAAATCATGCAGATGCAATAGATTGAGCTCAGCACGGGGGTCAAGGTTATACATGCTTTTTGTTCCCACCCAAATTGCAGACTCTTGCAGCCATCCAAAATTATGGATATTTGACAAGAACTGTGCCTATTAGAGGGATTATACTTTATTTTTCCATTCACATATTTGCACTCCAAGGATGGATTTATGTTTTATGATTTCCTATTTGTTTCCAGCTATTTTCTCTCACAAACTCCCTCTGCAGTCGACAGCACTGTCTCCTTATCTCGGTTCCCCACCTGCTGTAAACTGACCTTTGCTACTTGGAGATTAAATCTTGCTGTCCTGGCCAGAATAGATTTATTAATTATAGTTGAGAGATGCCTTCAAGAACTTGAGAGCTTTCATCTTTCTCAGTGTGGAATAGGAAATATTACAAGTTGTGTTTTCAATCAGATTACTGCCTTCACTTCAGATCACTATAGGAACACGAAGCGAGAATAAAATGTGTTTACATCAAAATAAAGAAAAGGAATAAAGTTTAATTGGAGCCGGGAAGAGAATTGTTCTCTACAGTAGACTCCATCTGGCATTTACGCATCTGAATTCCTTGCCCAGGTAGGAAGGGGACAGTTTTATACTTACTGGCATGAGCACAGCAGCGGGGTAGAATCTTTCCTTGCAGTAATGTTAAATCACTAATGTTGCACACACCAATTGCACAGTCTGAACCAATCAGATATTTACTGCAGCAGTAGGGTACTGAGATTTTTGTTCTCGAATCCTGCCACCTTCCTGAATATTATGTATCTTTCTTAAAGGTTCTCTTGTTAGAAAAGAGGTTCTTACATTTCAAGCCAAAGTTTTGGGGAACGAGCAACATAATTCTATTCACAAAGCAGGTGTTTAAATATCATGCTGACTTAAAACCAAAATGTCAAAGTTGGAATTGTTACAAAATCTGCTTCTCTTATCTCTGGAGAGGAAGATGAAGCAGAGTTGACTCTTTCACTGAAAATAGGCAGGGTCTGGGGCATTTCTTCTTACATAAAGAAGGAGGACCTGGATATAGATGGCAGTCTCCTTGATTCTGCTAATTCCTTTCTACTTTTCAATCTCCATTTCATTTCTCCCCCAAAAGTAGAAATGTCCTCCGTCGGCCTCCTAGTGAAACTAGCCAGGCAAATATCGTGTCAGGATCAAATACTGTATTTGAGAATTTAGATTCTTCGGTCTCTGTTCTCTTGGAACTTGTAGCTCTGTCTCTCTTGTGTGGCCTCTGCTTTGGGAGGGCCTGCAGTGGAACAGGCACATGGATATCACTCAAAAGGAAAAAAGAAGCAGTGGGAGGTCTTAAAGATGTTCAGTCCTTATGCACATCCACATCGTGCCATGCCATGTTCTTCAGAGGATTGTATGTCCTTGAACTCTGTGGCTGAAAGGAATTCAAGGTGCAGGAGGGATGCGCTGCCCCAGATGAGCGTGTACAGATATTGCAAAAGCAAAAAACCTCTCATTCTCAAGTAGGTGAGTTGCAGGTGCATCCCCACTGCAATGTCCGTATTAATGATGTAGCTTGGAGGCATCCACTGACTGTAGAGAAGTAAACAGTCTTGTACCACAGGGATTACAGATGCTATCTTATTCCAAGAGGTATTGAATTATGTCAGTGATGCATTTTTAAGCCTTTTGGATGGAGAGAAGTTAGTTAATATTTGTTACAAGGCAGATTGTAGTTTCAAAATTGGCTTCAAAACTAACTGGTCAAATGTGAACTTTGACTTTTTATTTCAATTTCATCTTATGCGTGATATTGTCAAAGTGATTCACTCAAAAGGAACTGTTTAATGAAGCTTCATAAGCCTTAAATAAGTAACAGACTTACAGGTATGATAGAAGGTTGTACCAATACATATTTTGAAGTGTGCAGTCTGATGTCATTTGGAACGAATAGTTGCTACCGGTATGGGGAAACGTTCAGATTCTCATAGTGAAGAGGATTCCAGTACGTAATTGAATAGTAAAATTGCCAGCTACAGTCTTCAGATAGCTATTAAAAAACACTATAGGACAGAATTAGCAGATTCATTTGCACAAATAAAAAGCCAGGATGAAAACTTAAGATTTTACAGGCTCATAAACTTGTACTCAAAATTTATGTATGGAGTTGTTAGTGACTTGGCATAGTTGAATAATGTCTTTTTACTGTGTATTTGCAAGATCGAGTATAATTACATATGCAGGAAAACCTAAAAATGAACATGGTTTCATTTTGGCCACTATATGAACGCTGAGTAATCCGGTTATAAATGTATATATAAGTACATGAAAGTGGTCAATGTGGCAAAGTAGAAGTACCAGTTGACCTTGCCAGGAAATGAATAGATTAAGTGAAAGCATTTTGAGAGTGGGCTGGATTGCACCATGTGCTACAGTGTATCAGGTGAATCTGTGAGCATCGTACTCGGACACCATTCTGCGTGTGCTCCTGAATTTCTTATTCAGCTGCTTTGTGTGTGTGTGTGTGCACAGAGATACCGTGTTTTGTACACTGCAGGTGTATTCAAAAGTGTTGGATTAGTGCTCCCAGTTCTGCACAGAACAAGGTATTGCAGTACAATCCTGTCTTGAAAGGTTTAAATGCCCTTTAGGGTTATAGGTTTTGTATTTGCATGTATTTGCTTTTTAAAAATAAATAGCTAGTTTATATTGCTTTCTTCATAGAACAAAGTCCTCTGCCTCTTAAGCCATTGTTAATTACCTTGATTTGTTAGGCACACTGGCTGGGTGGATCTCCAATCAGTTGTACTTTAGTTTATATTCTAAATAAATGTCTAGCAGTTCTGCACAGCCTTTAACTCAAAATCAAAGTACAGGTGGAAATGCTTTACCCACTTAAGACAATTTGTAGTACTATACTATGGAAATCTGTTTAGAGTCTGCTTGTGAGTATGGTGGTTTTTTCAGTGAAACTAAAGAAAATTCATAAACAAGATCAGAAGCAAGCTTGCACTTGCTCGCTCTCTCTCTTGCACCACTGCTCTTGCGTCCCTTTATGACCAGTTTCAAAAGGAGGAACTGGGAGCAGCCCTGTCCAAGGCTATTCAGGGGTTTTGCACTGTCCTGCATAATGGCAGCAGTGGGTTCAGATGCAAACTCAGAAGGGTCTTAAATCCAGACCTTTATTGTAAAAGCAAGCACTGTAATAACTAGGCAATTATGCAGAAGATGCCTTCCACCTCCTTCCACTGGACGGATCTCCATTCTGGGTGCTGAGGGGATGAAGCAGCTTCATCGCAGCAGCTGCATCAAAATACAGGCGTGACTGCTATTCCTCATATTCTTTATTCTGAAGAAAAAGAGGGTCTGTGTCTTTTGGGGGTCTGGGGAAGCTGAACATACGTCACGTTAAATTTAGGATGGTGATGCTTTCTTCCATCTTCCTGTGTCTGCAGTCAAGCCTGCCTTATGGTTCTTGAGTTACACATGGCCTACTTCCACATAGACATCTACTTGTCTGGTAGGAAGTATTTCAGAAGTGGGACCAAAGCTCAGTCTCTCTGCCATTGCAGACTGTGCAGCATTAAGACTCCTCGCTGCAGGAGCAGCGCACCTGAGGAGGCAGGGCATGCACATCTGTCCTTATGTAGATGACCAGCTGATCAGAGACAGGCACTGGCGGCGAGCCTAGAATATGCTTGCTGTTCATCCAGATGATTCTCCTAAAGAAGTGTATTAAAACAGAGAGCCAAAGTCACAGTCACAAATGATGGAGTTCATGGGAACTGTGACCAGTTCCAGGCTAGTGAGCACTTGCCCAAAGACAGGGTCCTGTCACTATGATTGCTTCTACATGAGATATAAAATCTAATCCTGCTACTATGGTATGAACATGCCTTGGAGCATTAGACCATATGTCAGCATGGACATGACATCCAATGCCAGCCTTCAGCTGTGGCTCCTATAACTTTGGCTCAAGTCCAAATGCTTCCCATAGAGTCACCAGATGGACAAGAATATTTTGTCATCTCATCATGTCCTCACGGAGTTGATACAGTGGCTAGAACCTGAAAAGCCCAAGGAAAGGAATACTGACTCCTGTGTCCCACCTTCTTCTCAGATTCTGGTCACAGGCACAGGCAGAGATGCCCACTTGGCCCRCACCGAGGTGTGAAATGTCTAACCATGAAAGCTGTGGGACTTCATCTCAACATCCTAGAATTTAGAGCCAAAGCACTTACAGTGCCTGAGCGAAATGTATTCGTATTGTATCTCTGAAAACTCACGTTACACATCCTGSCAGCCACCTCCTCCATTAAAAAGAAAGGAACAATAAGCAAATAGTATGAGCTCACCATGACAACTCAAAACTGTTGAAGCTGTCTGGAAACTGCTTGGAAATAATAATTATATGGTGGACTTCAGTCATTGTTTCACTGGGAGTCGAGCAGGGGGAATAGAGTTGTGTTTTTTTCATGACAGCACTGTCATCGTAACAAAGGATGTTATTCCACTGCCCAACTGTTTGTTGCAGTGGGGGTACGAGTGCAGAATTGTTTCCCAAAATCATGTTTCTACACTGAACTATAGTCTTCCAAAACACCTTTGCACAAATCCTGGGGTCTGTATGGTTTGCAAGCTGATAAGGGACATCCCCTGCTCCTTACCAGCTGAGACAGTTTGGCTTAATAAATTACAAATGTCCATCAGTCTCTGATTCATTTCCTCATTTGCCAGCTATAATTTAATGGTATCTTCATGAGCTATTTCACTCAGATACAGTCTTCTGGCAGTTCACGACCTCGATTAAATAGTAAAGATCAGGTCTGCTCTAGACAAACCCAGGTGAATGTGGAGCAGATAAGGAAGACGATTAAATTACAAACTACTGGTCTAGATGAAAGAGGACTCCCAGACGGTTAGTACGAAGTGGCCTTGCCAACAGGAAGCTTCACCTTTATGGCAAATGGAAGATAGTGCAAATTAGACCAAAAAGCTAAAATAAATGAACTTAGTAGCCGTGTTTGTATAGCGTGTTGGAGGAGAAGAGGAATTTTGCTGCTAAGGAGGCGAGGAAGGAGATAATTACAATAATCAAAATGGGAGACAAAGAGCTCCTCAGTGTAGCTGTCGGGATAGAAAGAAAGGACAAAAGTTGGATGATTGCTGGGTTGCCAGATGATTAAAGTGATGTTGTCATATTTGTGAATATTTTGTCTGGTTATGAGCATATGCGGGGTATATTGCTTGTTATTCTGATAGAGGTATGTACTGCAGCTTCCGTACAGTCACTGTCGTGTTTTCTGTGCATTGAAATTGAATTTTACAGAAAGGCTCATTTGAGATCTGTTGTAGAGACACACACACACATACACACAGGTATGTACGTGCTCTGCTTTTGGCAGGGATACCATTTCTTTCTTCACTCTGTTCAGAGACATGCAAATCAGATTACTGTCTTGGTTCAGATTTTGTTAGATTCTTCAGCATGTTTTCCCATTTAAGCTTTCATTTTTGAAAAGTGCCTAGCCTTCTGCGTGGAAGAAGCTTTCTCCGGGATAAATTGACACTTGATTGTTGTCTTGAGTCTATTGTCATTTGCTACTGTGAGATGCAACAGTCCTCTCTATTACACGGCTGGGTGGGGCTCTCCTTGAAACTTTAATTAGAGGTTTTAGCCTTCATGGCACGGACACTAATTGCAGAACGTAGCTGGATCTGTAGCTTTGAATTTTATGCTGGCAAAAATGGAGTCTCATTCGATTCTGGAAGGAATGAGATCTGATAAGGGGACTTGATTACAGGTTTTTTTCTTTTAAGCTTTTGTTTGCTTTGCTCTCTAGTGTTAGCATCACCTATTTTTCAGACATATTTTTTTCAGATACAGTCTGTGTTTTCAAGCTTATATCTATGCTGTTTTATTTTTCTTCAAGAGTACAAGACCACCACTCCTACTTTTGTTCAGCTGCTTTAATGATCTTTCTAGGTGCTGATTCTAGACCTTTCAGTGTGTTTACACTCTTGTTCTGTGTGCTGATGTTTCTTCATATTTGGCTGTAACTGAACTTACTCTTTTCTCTCAAGAAAATATTTGATTGATCTCTGTGATTGTTTGCAGATACTCCCATGAGTGAATGTTCTCTGAACGTAGTTTTGTATAGAACARTCTAGTCCATCGTTGCCTTCCACCTTAAAGGGATTCAAATCAGCTATAAACTATGATGCCATATTTGGTTTTTTGGTTGGTTGGTTTTGGGGTTGTTTTAGTAAATTTAATCTGTAAACTAATCAACAGGTTTTTCTGCAGAGACTCTATCCCAAATATTTGCCCAATCTCTTCAGCAGAAAATGTCTTTGCTGTGTGCATCACGTTGAAGGCACACAGAAGTAGACTAGCGTAAAAGAAAAAATAGCCTTGTGGGAAGACATGAACTGTATGTAAGAGAACCTGGCACTGAGGGAATGCAGAATAAGCCTCTGTGCTAATTCATGTGTAAAGCAGCTTCCAGCAGCAGCTGCACTCGAGRAAGTGCAGAGGGTCAGACGTGACAAGATACAGCGTTGGACTGACAGAGTGACTGGCAGGCCTAGAGGGCTGCAGGGATGCCTCGTGTCACAAATATAACTGCAAGAAGGCGAGAGAGTGAAATATTTCTAAATAACAACTAATTGCAGCAAAGAAACAGCACTGCAAGAAGTACCGCCACTGTTGGTTTTTACAGCTGGGAAGGGAAGGAAGAGGGGAGGCAGTGGTGAATGGGGCATATCAGTCTGATGTCTTAAACACGCACGTTTTGGGAAACTCCTGATTGCATGACTGGTCTTTTTAAGCATGGCAAACTTATTTCATTCTTTTCCCATTGTGCTAGGAAAAAGAATTTTCACCATCCTTGCAACAAACTGTAAAGCTCTTTTTACTTTTATAACTACAAGGCAGCTATTTCAAAAGCCCAGAGCATAGTCAGCTCAAGAAAAAGTCAAATATTTGGAAAAGTACCTTTTGTTTAACTTACGTATTTTGTCAGAAGAAGAAGAGRAAGCACTGTTCTTGCAATTCCACACAACTCTAACAACATCTTCATTTTGATTTCAGAAGTCTACAGAACAAATGAAGAAAGTACCAACCATTGTCCTGTCTGTCTCTTACAAGGGAGTCAAATTTATTGATGCAACAAATAAGGTATGTGCAATTGTTCAATATTAGCTTTTATTTCTCACAAATAGGAGTACCTGTGAGGCTGGCTCTGTAAGAGCACTGGGCCAGAGAGGGGACAGATTTGCACTTTGTGTTTTCCTCTCTTTTTTCTCTTCTCTCCAAAATGGATGTGATCTCATTGTCATTCTCCAGAAACTCAGTCTGGAAGACAAGTGAAGCAGCTTTAATGGCTCATTTGGAGAATATTGTGTCCAACCTTCTGCCATTAAAAGGCAAGCTTATCACAGAAGACATTTGGCAGGGAGCCTCTGTGGAATCCTTTACCATATTCTTCCCTATACTGTTCCTTAAATGAGGAAAAAAATACATACATTTGTTCATTAATATAATTTTGACCAAAAAACATATAAAGATGTCTCAATGAAGAATGAAGATGCAAGGTTTTATCCAGGGCCAGCCATTGTAAGAATAAGAAACATGAGCCCTGAATGTCCTTTTCTAATGTCAGAGCCTCTCTGAGAGCTGTTTTCCTGGTATTAGCCATTTGACTCCCTGAACTGCAGCAGCTTCTTAACAGTTGTTATTCCATATTTTTTTCATCTTCCTGTGTGGCAATGCCCCYGTGCTTTGTTTCTTACATTTTAAAATACATCCCATATCTTTAAAAAAAAAAAAAAGGCAGAAATGGAGAGATCAGAGGACTCAGTGATGGATAGAGCAATGGGTTATTGCTTAGCCAAAGTAAAACATACAGGGTCTGTAAGCAGGAGTAAAGTAATGCATGAATTTCTCTTCTTCGGATGTCTAAAATGGCAAGAAAATACAATCCATACTGATGCTTGCATATGAATAGAAAAGAAATTATCTTTCCTGTTATGTGACTAAAACTCGCTAAGCAATATAAAAAATAAATCTGACAACCCAGCTACCTGACCAGGTTAATAATGTATATAACTGCTTGGTGTTGCTGAACGTTCAGACCACACGATAATCTAACCCAGTATCTGTCAAACTTGCCAAATCAGTCAATTTTTAAAGATGTGTAACTAGAAGTGGGTTTTAAGTGAAGGAACGAGATTAGATTTGTGAACTTCTGCTAGAGTCTGGAAGCYATATCTAGGGTTAGAAGATGGCATGAAAGAAAACAGAGGTGAAATTAGCGTTACGTCAAGTCTGGCATATTTGCCAGAGCAGAGAGGCCAGGGATTCCTGTCAGCTCCTTTTTCTTCCATTGATTCAAAACTGAGCTTCTACCACCCTCATTTCCTTTATGTTTTCTGATGTGCAGGGCATAAATCAGGACATTGTAATGCTATTAACTCTAACTTGGATAAGGCTGTTTTCAGCTCTTAAATCTCCTCTGTAGTGTAAAGGATGTAACTGCAATGTCCTTAGGTTTACAAAAAAAATCAGGAGAACAAAAGGAGCTTCCAGTATCTCTTTGCACAGTGCATATAATCTTATGTAAGATGGAAACTTGAAAGAAGTTTGGCAAATTGCATTAGGTGGCTCTAGAGCAGTCCCACTGAATTTTTTTGCTGAGTAGTGCAATAGATGTATTTGGTGGAGGTAAATAATGCCACAGTCCTGTGTTTTTTTCACAAGTGGTAGATTGCTTTCTCTCCAGTTCAAAATCTGCACTGCCTTTCCCTTCTGTAAAAACCAGGTAATAGCCTGCAACTCTCCCAGGAGCRTTGTTATCATCCTTGTCCACAGTGTGCTGTACCCAATTCCTTCAAGACCCAAAACAGATTAGCACTAAGGTGAGATCCTATTCAGACTTGTACCGCTTCTGTATGAGCTTATAGTTGACAGCGCTGGGCACCACTTAGCAATAAATGCATACTTTTTAATGACAAAAATAGCTAGCAGTTATGTGCTTGGAAAATCAGCTCTCATGGCTGTTCATCCTTTTCCTTTGTGCCACCAAGCTAAGAATCTGTATTCTGAGTCGTAGCAGGCAAAGCTTCAGGTGACAAAGGGGCCCTGACCTCATTCCACCACAGCTATTTCAGTGGCGCCTTGAAGCTTGGCATGACACCACTTTGACATGACACCATTTCTTTGCAAGTGAGGCCAGAAAGAAATTGCTGCTTAGGAAAAAGCAGACTTGCAGAATTTTCTCGTGGGTCACAGCTAACCCTAACTTCTGGATGATTTCTGCCAGGAGGGGGTTGGTCTGACACGAGGTAGGCAAGCAAAAGGAAGGCTGCTTAGCAAAAACCTGATCTCTCAAAAGTATTTCCTTGGCAGAACCAGAACCGGCTCTCAGCTTCCCTGCTTTTTCGGAAGCGCCGGAGTTTTCTCTTGACAAACTGAGTGACAAATTTTAGAACGACGACTGTACAGTGTCAGTCAATGCCTGAGGAGTGTACCCAGAACAGTGAGCTGGTTCATAGCCTTGTGATTTCCACAGAATAAGACTGTGGGTCTACTGGAGTAGTGACCCTAGGAAACAGTAAACGCGTGCATTGAAAACATGTTTAATTTTGAAAGGCAATCACAGAGGATTCCTTAGCTATAGAAGCTAGGAAAAAAGCTCAATTTCACTACTAATTTTCATCCAGAAGATTTATTTTAGGTATAGCTCTTTTTATTCAAAATAAACTTGATATGAATATGATTCCAAACRTCACTTGGTTTAAAGTTAAAACATCAAAATAATCTCCGTGAGTTTTGACTAAAGTGCAAARCCCTGTGTCAAGCCCTGGTCACCTCGGAAACGTTTCAGCATAGCAGAGCTCTCTTCACATACACTGCATAACTTCAGGTGATTAGTTTGTGGCTCATGATTTGGCATAGATATTTCACATGATTTTAAGGCCTTCCAAGCTTTAATTCTTTCTGCCTTCTAAAGTACAATTTTGCCAATACAACATCAATGACGGTGTATTACAGCTATRTCTGTGGATATCTAAATCCCTGGTTTTGGTATAATTGTAATTMTCATCAAAATCTTTAATGAGGTTAAAAGTTATCAATTTGAGAACAAAGCAAAGCTTAAAGTAACATAAAAAGCCAATGATTGTTAAGCAGAGATTATACGTGTTGTTATAAATTAGCATATATTGAAACATAAGTACTGGTTTTGTCATTTTTATGAATAATGTATTAAACAGAAATAATCAAGTATGTTGCAACAATTCAAGATTAAGAGGATTATTTCATTTCTTCAGTAACAGTTTCCTTATCTTGGCTTTTCCATAATTTGAAATTTGGAATGCTTTTTATTAAAATTTTTCCTAAGCCATGATTTCTTCAATTAGATATATTAATATGTCTTTTCGAAAACTTGACATCTACGTGCAAGGGGGAAAGTTGCCACTTAGCAAATGAAAGAAGATACGGCAAAGCATCCTAAGTGCATGTATTTCTGTTCTCAAAAAAAAAAAAAAAAAAAGAGGGGGAGGAGAGGATGTGGGAAGGAAAAGAGAGGGGTGTGGGAAAACCAGAGATGCTCAGAGATTGTTTTAACTTGGACAGATGCCACTGAGGCAGCAGCAAACGGTGGCTCTGCGAGGGACCACGACACTAGAGATGTCACGTGTTCTGTGGTGCAATAGCGATGTCATGCTGCAGCAGGCTTGTTCACTTTGGGTTTTTGTGGAAAAACCAGAGCTACAGCCAGCAGGGACACAATTCAGAAAAGCGAATAAACTAACTACTAAGTAAATTCATATTCAATGAATCATCCTTCTGTTTAAATAAATCATTTGAAATGCGTGTGTTGCTGAAGCAAGGCCTAATCATAAGCCACTCTGCAGTGTCTTCTTCTCTGGCTTCATGGTTCCTTTGGCCTAAACACAATTTTAATTACATATCAGCAATTTATCTAATGAATATTCATAATTTTCTCCAAAGCTTTGAGACAGCTTTTTTTTTTATTTCATTGGACAGTACATGCCCACCTCTATCTCAATAGTTTGCTATAGCTTACATTGGCTGTTGCAAGTAGTGTTGCTCGGTGCATGAATGGTTTAATTTCTCTACATCTCTCTTACAGGATGCTGTTGCAGTAAGTGGAGAAAAGTTGCCAGATCCTCCTGTAGTTATCTTTTTACTAAGCAGAAGCCTTTCAAGAGCTCAGGGTTTCAATTTTAAGGGATGTTTGGTGTCTTTTTCTCTTGAAAAAGTATAGCTGAAATTTGTCAAACACCACGTGCAAAAAACTGGATATTGAGCCTGTTGGGTTTCACCAGATCTGGTCTGTCAGTAGACTGACACAGTGTCATGTARTGATGACTATACAGAAAACCAGCAGCATCATAAGATGCTCGTATAGTGCTTTGAAACTGTATTTACAGCTGTATGCCAGGAAAGATGTCTCTTTGTCATATGATACTGAATAAACTGTACAAAACTCAAGGGGACTCATAGGGAAGACTCTAGAATGTAATTGTTTCCTACCAGATTAGTGGCAATTTTAGATATYATTGGAGAGGGTCAAAATTCCAGTGACCTGTGTAAGATCACGCATGGGGTGTATTAAATCTCTTCTTATTAAGAAACTTCTGAAATACTTCAGCACAGCAGATGAGCATAAATGCAAATCAAAAAACACACCTTTTATGGCTCTTGTACATTTAATTCCTAAATTGATTGAAAATTTTTTTTTAAACAGAATATTATTGCTGAACATGAAATCCGTAACATTTCCTGTGCTGCACAAGACCCTGAAGACCTTTCTACATTTGCGTACATCACTAAAGACTTGAAGACTAGTCATCACTACTGCCATGTATTCACTGCGTTTGATGTGGTCAGTTTATAGAAGATACTTCATTTAATAGTTCTTTATAATAGTAATAGCTCTTTAAGTCTATTAAAACGTTTTCAGGGTATATGGTGATTATTGGAAGGTATCATTCATTTACCAYGTGAAAAGACTCATCTCCTATGGCATAGTAAAAGAACATTGCTGGAGAAGAGCAAAGATTTTCTTTGATATTATCTCATTTCCAATCTCAAATAACTCACCTCTGTAATCTCAGCTGTTGACCATAAACTTAGCGAGTAGCTTTTCATACAAGTCTTGACACGTAATTCTTCTAACCTAAGCTATAGCCCTCCAAGAAGTTTGTAACAAGCGGGTTTGGGCACCCATTCTGAAATCTCAGCACACACCAAATAAACAAATCAGAACTGGATCAATGTGCATTATATACAGTGCTCAATCCTGCTAAGGGGTAGGTTCAGGAACTAGCTTAAACTAAGTCTGCAGGGTGTCCTGCATTTTTGACTACGTTGTACTGCCCGTGTAGTCAGGGAAGGACTGGTTTGGTGACGTCCAGCCTTTTGGCTTTTATCCTCATGGGTCCGTCCCATGSCAGCCAACAAGGGGTGAGAGGGTTAGACGCTTTCTTGTGGGGGCCCTTTGAGCTTGGACATATCCGACATGTGTGATGCAGATGTAGGCTGCTTTTTGGTCCGGAGATCAGATGTTACCACCGTAAGTGATTTCTTCAGATTTCTTAGCCCTGCTGTTCCATGAGTTTTAGTGTTTCAGTGTTAAGTTGGATCAGTCCCAATAACTCAAACATCTCTCTAAATATTGTTTAGACTTTTTGACATTATATTGAATGAACTGGAAAACTGAAACTTCCTCTGCAAATGTGTAGAGAAYGTATGAAAAGTTTTGTATTTACTTTAACCAGGGAACCGTAACACAGATCTGACAAAGAAGAGACCCACAGGTGGCTAATTACGTATCTCAAGAGGTCCTAGGAATATTTGGCTACCACACTGAATCTGAAAGATTTGAAACGTCTGTGATAACAGAGATCTGTGCAGAGCATTGTCCTTTCTGTGTTCTTGTGTAAAAGGTTACCCCTGTAACTGTCAGCAGATTATTATTATTATTATTATTATTATTATTATTATTATTATTAGGTGGCCCTTCTGTTGTTCTCTGCTCTCTGACATGTCAGTGGGAGTTTTAGCTTACCAAATAATGCAGATGTGGAATTTGGGGAAATTTTATTTTAGCAGCACCTTTTCCTTTTCATAAAAGTTGCATTTATTTTGAAAATAGCAAATTAATTCTTTAATTCTTACTTTCTTGTTCCAACCTTCTTGCCTAAAAAAAAATCTCAAAAATGTTATTTCAGCAAAAGTCCTCAAAGCTCCTGTTATTTTGGTGGAAAATTACTTTTTCCTATATTTATGCTTCTCAGATGGTGATGCACAGACTACTAGTGTTTCAAGAAATCATGAATACATATCAATTAATCAGTTATGTTGTTTTCAGCTAAATTTGGTGAAATAAGTAGTGGCTCTAATTTTTAGGACTAAGAGGGCTTATTGTCCAAAAAGTTCAGGAATACCTGCCATTTGACTTAAGCACAAGAGAAATTTAAAATGCTATTATAAAACTTTAAATCATTCAAGAAAAAATATTTTAATATAGTATAATGCGTATGAATTCTTGAAACATGCTTACCTGAATATAAATAAGTTAGAAAAAAAGATATGTCTGAACTGAGACATTTTATTTGTGGCTGGGGAAATAGTCAATCACTATTGCAGAGCGATAGCATGTAGGACAGTTTAAATAAAAAGATGTACAGAAAGGTAGGTTAGAAGGAATTTTAGCAGTTTGGTTCAGTGCTTTTGTTGTTTAACTTCTTTGCTGACATTTTAGTGTCCACAGGGAATAGAAAAAACTTCAAACGTTAAAAATAGATAGACCATGGATCTTACATTATATAGATTTTAGTGATAAGTGAATGAATTTAAATTAGACTGATTGAGTGAGGTTATTATTTCTCCTGATCCATTTAAATACTTCTTAATGGTTTCAAAGTACTGCAGTTTCATTTATAGGTTTAATAATCAAGCACAAATATAGACCCAGGTATAGCAGATGAAATGCATTTTCTCCTTGCTTGGCAAGGAAAGAATAGTGATCCAGGAATAATTACAACATTTTGCTCAGTTCCTGTACCTTAGGAGGAGCATTTAATACCCCAAGCACTTTAAATGGCTATTTTAAGCAATACAGAAACTTAAAGTCTGACTGTCTTAACTTAGTTTTCTCCTGCAACGTAATCCTCAGTGGGGTGTTACCTACTCAAATATTCTCTTTTTGTGTTGTTTTATCTCTCAGGATCTAGCATTTCTGATGCAAGTACAAGCTCCATAAGAAATAGCTATATATTCAGAACACAAGCATACAGTAAATTAAATTTTCTATTTAAAGTCTAAAACACTTACATTAGCCTGATCTTCCAGTTTGCTAATAGAAACAGTCCTATCCATTTGTCAATGGATAGAATTTTGATCATATTAAGAAAAATAACRTTTAAAATGGTAGAAAGCCACAATAAGGTGTAAAAAAAGATGCATCTTAAATSATATATATTAAGGTAATACAATATATGCAATGGTATGAAAAAGATTTCACTCTCTTAGGTCCTTCAGTTCCTCAGGAAATGCGGGCAAGAACAATTTTTTTGCAGATAAGAAAGCATTTTAGTGTAGTGACATGTCAACTACCAGCATTGCTGATACTTACTATTTAGAAGTCGCTGTACATGTAACTTCTCTACTCAGAGTTAAAATTCTATAATCAAAATTGCAAAAACATCAAACTTGATTAAGGAAGACTGAAGGGCACACAGTTCGGGGGTAGAAGAGGATTTATTGCTCAATATTTGAAATCCACTTCACTCTCATTCACGTATAAAGCAGCCCTAAAACTACCAGTAAAGGATTCCCTCTGGAGAGACAAACCACCATAACAGTTCCTACAGCAAATTCTGGTTCATATATGGGAGACATTCAAAGTAATTTCCATCACATATTTCTTCATTGTCCAATGCACCTGTGAATAGAAGACAACCGGCATAAATTGGAACAATATTTCTGCTCTTGCTCATGCCAAGGATTAGACTGGTGCTCTACATAACACAAAGACTTTTTTCTTCTTTTTTGTATTCTTTTGTCCTTCATTGCACAGACTTAAGCTGGATAAGAATTGGAAACTACTAGTATACATACTTAGCAGAGAAGAAAAAGCATGCATTCAGGTCTCAAAGTTCTGTTCATTGCCTTCTTCCAGGAGATTAGGGGACTTTATAAATTCTTTCTCTGTTCCTGTGATCAGCCAGGTACAATCAGTGTGGCATCCCCATGTCTCCAGAACAGAAAACTTCTTTCGTTTGCAGTATCCAGAGAGAGCATGCCCAGACAGTCCCCCCTCTTKGGAATATTAGGTGGAATGTGTCAGACCATTTCAGCTGCTCCTGGCAAACTTCTTGAGATGGAGCACACTCAGGTACAAGGAGCTTTCAGCTCACGAGCAAAGGAATCTCTCCTCTCTTGTCTACATCAACAGCTTTTGCAACAGCCCGAGAGGCCCACTTTGAAGGTCTGTTTCCGTCCTCCCATTGTGTGCAAGATATCTTTCTGTGCCGCGTTAGAAGAGAGGGATGGATTCTGAAGAGTTTGCCTTCCATGGTTGCTTTAAATCCAGAATGAGAAAGGATCAAGGATTTAAGTTGCAGGAGTGCCTGATCATGAAAGCCCCATGCAGCCCAGGAGTCCACAGATGTTACAAGCAAATGCCAGCCATGTTGGTCTCCTCATACTGTCTTTGGCAAGCTGAGCTTTCTTCCCCTTGAATGCACGAAGGCTGACACATTGGAAAGCGCAGACAAATCCATGTCCTTTCTAGATCCCCCCAAAAGTAAAAGTTTTGAGGTCTGGAGGGATAAAGCGTATGTACACTTAACAGTGTAAATGTATATGTATGTCAGCTCTGCATCTGAAAGAACTCCCGTTATTAGTAAATAACCTTCTCTTCTTGTCAGGGTCTTATAGTAGAAATCCTCAATATTTGGCCTTGAAGATTTTTTTACAACTAAGAAGTAGGCAACTGATTTCATCTCAGAGGATGGATATTTTAAACTGGGTTGGGATTTTTCAGATTTTTCAAGTTAAGGTTCCATATACTCTATTCTGTTCGATTTTTGCCAACTGCAGTTTTAAGTTCGGTACCTTGAACACAGAGTGTCCTAACGTGACATTCCTACACATCCAATATGATGGGTAGCTCACACTAATCATCTGAGAGGCTCCAAAGGAAACTTCTTCAATAAATTCAGTCTTCAAAAAAGACGAGATTTGACATTGATCTTAAAGAAGGAAAAAAATCATCACCTAAAAGCAAAAATCCTCATTATATGAAAASTGCTTTCCCAAAAAGGCAAAATGTTGGTTTTTCCAAAAATTCCTTTGCAAGTGACATTTTAAGTTTTTGTCGCTCAAAAGACAGAAATCTTACTCTCTTCCTTAACATATTCCTGAAGCCTCAAAACAGCTTTATAGAAGCATGAAAACACAATGAAGAAGCAGTGCCTGCTGCAACTTATGCAGTAAAAAAGTGAGTTAAAAYGTAACAGAACTATCAGCCATTGTAATAGGTTGACGGAATTAAAGGGGCTGAAGAATCCTGACTCAGACTTGCACTGGGGGCTTTGAATTGTAACATTATGTGGCAAAGGCGGCAATTGACCTCAAGTTCTCATCTCCCAGAAGTTACTGCTTAAAGGTGTTAGCTTACTCACTTTCCTCCTCTGCTGTGCCGAGCTTGTAGCAGCCTCAGAACCACCGTCGTCCTAAAAGTTTTGCTCCATTCCAAGGAGCTCGATGGGTGCTGTAAGGGTCAATGTCTTCTACAGTGACCAGGGGGTCTACAACTTTTGTGCTAAGCGGTTTTTGRGGAGGCAGACCTGTTTCCTTTCTTTTGTGCCACATGTAAAAAAATCAAAGTCTCCTCACTCCATCAGAAGAATTTCCACGACAGCTTTTGTGGTTTGCTTTTCTGCCCTCATCCCCAAGGGAATCCTGCTCTTACCTGTCCGGTAGAGCCCATGCAAGAATCCATACAAACTCTAATCCTCATATTCCTCTCCCAGGACTACAGGTGGGAAGTTCCTCAAACCAAACTTACTTCTGTTTTTTTCAAAAGACAATTTTGCAGATGCCTTTTTTAAATTTTACAAGGTACAATTTTAAAGCCCTCCTTGCCTCCATTTTCAGACTTCTCTTTGTCAAGGCTCTACCGCAGCACACAACGTATGAAATTTATGTACAAGTTACGGTTCAGTTTACATTTTGAMTATTGAACAGAACAGTGAAGGTTCTGTTTTATTTGCTGTATTTCAAATATTTATTAACCATAGAAATAGTTACGTATTTCCAATGGCTTTCAGGCTCCAGGCAGGCCTGTTTTTTTCATTTTACAGACTAGGAAAGAAAACAAATCATATTGGCTTCTGATGAGATGCAGGACCCAGACTAGATTTATAGCTCAGCATGGCAAACTCTCTGCTTGTCTCCACTCTTAYCTCAGAGCTTTTCAGGCCTGTCTCTGAGTGACCTTTTTGTATGTCACACCGGATGGCGCATTTTTCTCAGTCCCACTAGTATTACAGTCTGCTTTTTCTACAAGCCGTTACTACATCCTGTCCTGTTGATGTATTCCTTAGCAATAATAACATCCACTGTAGACAATCCCCTGATKATATAGTACCCTATCTTGCTGTCACGACAGCAGATTAAGATGTTTTTAGAATAATATTCTTGTCCTACTAACTGGCGTGCTCCATTTCAAATAATATTATGCTGTACATTTTTAACAATTATACTCTGTTGGTCTTAATTTCATAGCCAGTGCTCTGCTAAAGGCAGGGCAGTTTGTAATAGTCTCTTTAGCTTTTCATTTATTACTCCACTGGCAAACTGCATTCTCAGTGTTTCTCGGTCCTGGCCAGTTTCCTTAAGTTAAAGGGAGACAATTTGGAGACTACTGCTATCAAATCAGGCAGACATTTTTATTKGGGAAGCTATGAAACTTTGGCTAGCTTGCTGTTGTGACTGCAGTTTTAACAGCTGAGAGCATATCCCAGTGGAGGAGTATAATTGTTTTCTCTCTGACCTAACAAAGACCAGAGCTGGCACCTTTATAAGAAGCTCTTATAATGAGCTAAATATGCTGAATTTAGCCGTACTATCTAAGTATACATGTGTGATAGAAAGGGATGGAATTTCTTCATGACTACAGTGAAATTACAGTGTAGGGCATGAAATAAAATGCTTATCCTTTTAACTGTGTTTTAATGATTGAAGGGCCRATAGTGTACTGCCAAGTGTCTTGTATTGCTTTCTGGCTTATTGCAAACCCAACAGTTAGAATTGACTAGCTAAAGAGATACCTCATTTAAAATTATATCAGAAATGTGGGAATTTTAAGGGATCACCTAGTTTCAAAGCAATGCAGGGTTGCGTCTAACTATGGGCTGCAGAGGTTCAGGAAGGAGAGAGTAATTTCTGAATTACATCAGATTTATGAATTATTCTAAGGAGACTGTAGGACATGAGGAGGCAAGGCTGCAGCTTGCATTTGCTTTGCAGGGGTTTGAAACATTATCGGAAAGTTAGGAGCCTAGAAATAGGCTCTAGTAGGAGCCTGCAAAACAAACCCACAAACCTGAAAAAAAATTACCATAGCAATGCACTTGCAGTTTAGATTAAGTTCAAATTTGAAACTCTCAGCTGCTTTTTAGTTGATGTAAAACTGTACTGAAAAAGTATTTATACCAACCCCCTGGATCCTCATTCATGTTTTATAAACTTTTCAACAGGTTTTCTTCCACATACGCAATGAGAACTTACCACCAAACTGGTCTTAGTCTTAAGAGCCTGACTTCTTTGGTCATAGACATTAACCCCCCAAGCTTCCAAGAGTATGCTGACGTGCCAGTTTAAGCTCAAACATTTTTACTTCTAGAGAGCAAAACCATGAGAAGGTTGCCCCAGCACTTGAAATGTGCATCCGCAGCAGAGCACTGACTTTCATGCATGCGTAGGTGCACTGCATCTGTGAAGCAGCAGAGCATGCGCTTTCAACATTTGCTTTTTGTCCTTTTGGAAGCATCACATCAACGCTGCATCCTCTTCCCGCGCTGCTCGGTGAGAGCACAGAGCATCCCGCGGCGCACGCCCGGGGAAGGCACCCATCGGGCTGCCAGCTTGGAGGAGGATGGTCAGCAGAGGAGGTCCGAAATGGAGCAAGGTGGAATGTCAGATAGGTGCAGTAGTGCAAGACGAGTGGGATCTTGAGAGTGGCGGATATGGGGTAAGCTGGGAGGTTGGAGGGGCTAACATACTTGTTCTAAAAAGAGATGACACACACTCACCCACTCCTGTTTTCATGTTTAGCGAGACAATGTTTTCAAGGTTTTTAGAAGTAATTACTTTCAGTACAATAAATTACATTTAGATTGTTTTTAATCAATGAGAAAACAAATGACAGATGTAAATATACAGACACTTAGGAGGTTATTACCAGTGTGATTTTAATTATTTACGTTACAGATCACTTCTGTAGACAGTACTACCCCACTTCGTGTATCTGACGATAATTCAACCTCACTCCAATTTTAACTGTTTCTGTTTTGTTCCAGAATTTAGCTTATGAAATCATTCTTACACTAGGACAAGCATTTGAGGTGGCCTATCAGCTTGCACTACAAGCACGAAAAGGGGGCCATTCTTCAACCCTCCCAGAAAGCTTTGAAAATAAACCCTCCAAGCCTATTCCCAAACCACGTGTTAGTATTCGGAAGTCAGTGGTAAGTAGAAAGTAGTGGTGCATGCAAACAACAAAATGCAGCTGTACAGTGAAGAGTTGATATACGTAGAAGCTGTATAAATAAATACACCTGTTGATTCAGAAATGCTCCATGTCTCCCTTGGGCCACCTCTGCTCATCAGCCGGTAGGGTTGTGTCACTGCAGCGCRGGCAACCGCTTCCAACAACTGCTCGTTTCAGATTCCTTCAGTTTAAGATGTGGCTTGGCTGGTGTTGCGCATTTGTCTTTTATAGTAATTGCAGAGCTTTAATTGATTCGGTCTAATTCTAATATATTGTGCTTTTTTGTGTGCTGAGGATCACAGTCAACGCATACCTCTAAAACTGTGCGGTTCCATGGACTTTTCTGATCTTGTATCAGTAAATAACATCAGCACCAAACTTGTCTGATACACATCACTGCATATGTATCTGAATCAACTACAACTCCAAATCAATTTACAATTATCTTGTCACATCAAGCAACTTCTTTTCTTACCCCCTTTTTTTTTTTTTTTTTGACCCTTGGCAGACCCTCCTGTTCCAAAACTGGGATTCAATGTACCTTTTCAATATTTTCTTTGTAATCCCAAACTCCTAAGAATCCAACTTCATTGGAGCCTACATATTGATTGTCTTTAAAGTGCTCTCCTGAAGTGCATAGATGACAGAGAAATATTCTTTTATGGTAGAGCTTTTAAAGAAAACTATTTTGAATCAAGTGAGAATACAGGCACAGGGTGACTTGGGAGGGAAAGGGGAAAAATGACCGCACGCTGTATTATATTCACTGGCTATAAAGTGAGAACCATACTCTGTGATATTTAATTATTGGATGAGAGGAAGGGGGAAAAAAATGTATGGCTGTACACTTTGTTGTCCATGGCCACAGAACCTTCATCCATAAAATTTTAGAGAAGGAACATTTCCAGATGCAATCAACTATCTCAGTAACAAAGGGACTTCTCAGGATCAAGTCTAGCTTTAAACATAGCTTTAATAATCTATGATGCACTATAGCTTGGGGATAGACACAGCTCTGATCTGAAGAGGAGAAAGAAGGCAACCATGGGTACATGGGAGTGTAGACCACTGCACTTSCTGCTGTAGGACCTTGTCGATACAGGATTTATTTGTGTTCTATTCATTTAAAGAAAAAACTTCTGCTAGAAGCGCTGTGTGCAGAGATGGTAACCCACCTGTATGTTTGCATTTGTCTTAAAGCAGATAGATCCATCTGAACAAAAGACTCTTGCGAATCTACCATGGATTGTTGAACCTGGACAAGAAGCCAAAAGAGGCATTAATACCAAGTATGAAACTACAATTTTCTGATACAAAACTGTCCCCCTGTTCCTTGTTGTGCCTTGCACGCCAAGCAGTCACAGCACAGCCTTTCCTTTATGGCAACATTTCAATCCAGCAGAGAGGAAGACTGCACTGTATGAGTGGCCTTGTAACTAACAAAAAAGGCTGACAGTCATTTCTGGTGATGTTCTTCTTCCTGCAGCACTGACAGAAGAATGACACTATATGAAGACTTTTAAAATTACAGTCCACAAGAGGAGTGAGAAACCTTATTTTTCATGCGGTTCTCCCTTGTGACTCTGCCACAGTGCTTTCTTTGATTTCTTATTTTAGAATTCTACTTTTTAAAAAAAAAAAACAAAAGGTCTCTAAACTAACACTAATGCTGCCTATGAGTAGAGTATTTGATTGGTTTTTTATTTAAATCTTGGCAGTTTTTAATTGAAATAGAACCAGAATTAATAAATAGAGTATTTGTGAAACCACTGAATTCATTAGTAATTACTGTGTTGAATAAAGAACTCATTAAAGTGACAAGAAATTAGGCACCCTGATTTCTGTGTGCGCTGGTTTTATATGTAATCATTGGTGTCCTTTGATCCTCTACAGAAACAGGAACCTCTTGCATTGTAACAAAGGATCAGAGTTTTATGAATGGTTAGAAAAAGGTATTAATAATGCACAGAAAACATTTATTAGATATTTTTATGGAAGAGAAGTACTATAGGAAAACATATGACTATTTATGGAAGGAAGCCAGATTAATTATGACAAATATTGTTTATTTTAAAGTTAAGKAAACCACTGCTACTGCAGCATTATGAAAATTATAAGAGTTGTAGCATCAGTGCACTGGATGTTCCGTGTGATCAGTCTGGAATGAAAGTGGAATGGTCATTCTACTACACCTACATATAGTTTATGCAGTTCAACATTGCTATAGCCATGAATTCTACTAGTATTTTTAAAAAATAATCTCAGTGGTTCTAAAAAAAGTCAAAACCATGGATTTTGCTATCAAGATTTCTGTCACAGAAAGCTTGTTTGGAAGAGTGTTGATAAAATTCTACTGCAAAACATTTTCTAAATAAAAATAGAAAGAAAAAGAAAAAAATTCCAAAGTAATAAAAATGTTTTCATGGAACAAAATAGTTAAGCATTTGCTTAATATTTGATTAAATAAGGTTTACTTACATTTTCTTTGAAGTGTTTTAATTTTTTTAATGTCTGTGGAGTATTTGTATAATACCATGATGTATATTTATGTAGAACTGAAATTATAACAGTACAAATATCACTATAGGAGAAAAATGACATTTTAACGTATATTGTTCTATCCAGTCAAATTGTGAATCATTTTGAAGTTCATTATAGAGATATTGATAAATTGTGTGGTTGTCTTAATGTTTTTTTAATTATTATTTCATATCCAGCTGAGATTTTCAGTTAGAATCATCAGTTGGTAAATTCCAAAAAACAGATAATTGAACTTGGTTTAAACCTGATAATTGTATACGGTTTAGTTAAACCTAATCATAGAGCTGAGTGATGACATACTTTTAATACAGTATTGAATTTACTTGAACAAAATAGTTCCTTGTACATATTTTGCCTATTCACTGTTGATATGTACGTAGTCAACTGACAGTAAAGAAATAACACTAAAAATATGGTACCAAAAGGGAAATTGTATAGGAGAACAGTAAATAGTAGCCTCACTGCAACAAATACTTATGTAAATATGCTTGGGCTTCCAGTTATAAATTTTGTAATTTTGTCATTTATTTATATCCTATAAAAGCACACAAAATAAAATGAAGTTGTACAGTCCTGGTGCTTTGTGTATCATTTTATCATTGGTAAAGGACATAAGGGGCCTGATCTGAAGAATACTGTAATCAGTGAAAGGTCCTCCCCTCCCCTTTCTCCAATTTCATTGGGCTTTGGATCTTGTCCCGCGCCAACCCAGGCATTGCTGTGGAGACAGCTTTGGTTTAGCATACCGATTTTGTTTACAGATGGTAAATACTTAATTGGTTCTTCGGTGCACTACTGAACTGCTGACTTCCCATATTTAATCGCACCCTGTAAAGACTCGCACAGGGAGTTATGTTAAAACACGTTCACTTCAGGCGCCAAAAGTACAAAGTGGCCAGATTTTCAGGCTATAAAACTGGGAAACCTCTTATTTAGCTGAGTGACCCCTAAACTTAAAGGATAAGACAGGAGCTGCAGCACAACTCTAAGCAGATGTCAGGGAAAGGAGTGAACAGGAAGAACTGGCAACTTGCAGGAAGAATTTGATCTTGGTTCATCAAAGAGATGTCAAGCAGGTAAGGTGGCACAGGAAGCTGCTAAACTTGTTTGGGAGAGATAATTGGGGCAAAAGAGACAGGATGGCTAGTAAGACTGATGAAAGACAAGACAGATGAAAGACTGGTGGGGCAGGGAATGAGTGTGAGAGAAAAGTGTTGGGATGCAGTGAGTCAGTGAAAGATTGGAACCCCCACAGCAGACATAAATGGAAACTGGAAGGAGAGAGGAGAGTTCACAGGCATAAGGCACTTCTGTATTTGCAGAAACCTGGGATTTCAGAGGGAAACATTTCCCTCACTAACTGATACTAGTATAAGCCAGTCGGAGAGAAGTCACTGGGGTACTCTCCGGCATGGGACAGTGGTTCAGCATTCCCTTCTTRAGATCCAAAGAGCCTTCTACAAACCTGCACTAACCCAAAGCAGTTACCACTTGATCTTTAGTCCTTTTTGGTCAAGGTGGCTTTCCATTAGAGTTCCTAGTATGCTGGAAGTGTGTAGGTAGTAAGGGGACAATGGTCAGTCTTAAAAGTGAAAGTAGGGAAAAAGCCAGACACCTCCAAAAGATCAGAAAGTGAGAACTGCTATTCTTGACCTCTACTCAAGGTAAGAGGGAACCAGAGGCAGTCAAGGAGAACATGTGAAGAAACTGGAGCATTTGGATGTTGCAAAACTAGGAATTAACTGCAACAACTGCCTTACAGTGGGAGGGTGGAGAATCGGCAAAAGAAGAGAGATGATATGGAAAGAGATTGCATTTGACATGAGAAGATAAGGAAATTGGAATCAAAGTGAGGTAAATGTGGGTGACAAAGGATTTTGAGAATTATTTGGGTAGTGAGGTCTCTAATATGCAAGGCAAAAAAGCTGCTGCTGGGAGAAGGCTTAAAGACTGGAGAAACTCATGAGGAAACAACGGGGAAATTCTGTGTTGCAGAGGTGGAGGTTTTCCTAAAGCAGATGTTGCATTTCAGGCTGGACATGGTGACTCCTCCAACCTGGCCTGGTGTTTATTAAAAGCCAGAGGAGCTACAGCTGGCAGGAGGAGACACTCGGCATACCTGGTTCTGGTATGCTGCCAGTGAGTTTATGAGAGGCTGCTTCTCCTGCAGAGCCACAATGTTACACGTGCCGTGCAGTTTGAAGCCAACATCTCAGCATCAAAAACTGGCATGGCCATGAAATGGTGACCATTGGGAAGAGAATTAGCAGGTCGTGAAGAAGGTTGTGTCAGTCCTTTGGAATAGAAAGCAGGACGCTAGACAACTAATAAACTTTCACATCCAACTGTGAAATAGTTTATAGCTTCCATTCTAGATTAAAACAGGCAGTTTGTGCCATGTGCAGAACTCTCATTTAATTTAGCCCTAGATTTCTTTCAATATGTGCTGTTCAGTTTTCACACTTCACTGGAGGATGATGTCTAAGATGTCATCAAGACAACAGTCTAGAAATAGTAACTTCAACTGTCTCCAAACTACCAGCCCAAAGAACAATTGAGTCTGCAGAGGAACTGTGTGGCAGTGACAAGCCTGTAAGTGAAAGACATGGCATAAGGATTAGAGACAATATTTAGATGTGGGCACTTACCTAAGAAGAGGGATATCCGTTATGTCATGTAAGAATACCAGCTGAAGAGAGTGGGAGAAAAAAGTACTTTTAACTTGCTGGAAATACTGTCAGGATTTTCAGCTCACTGGAAAGCACAGGGGGATAATGCTCAGGCTTCTATTGAAAAGCTCTGTAACTGTTTAGTGCTCTGTAACTTCTTTAGGTGAACCAACTTCTTTGCTAAACTAGCAAACTGACTATCTACTGCTATCAAGTCCGCCCTTGAATACACTGGTTCTAGTTAACTTCCACACCTGTGAGCTGATAACCCAAGCTAGGCAGAAGCTGATCACAAGCTCAGAGAACCGAAACAAACATCCAAGATTCACTTGCAGCCAGAGTTCACACTARGACGTAGATTTTGTGGAACCGGTGGATGATTTCCTTCCTACTGACTCGACAGTCACGCTCATCCTCATTCCAATCCTGAATGCAACCAGCCCAAACGCTGCTGTCCTACTGAAGAGGCAGAAAAGGGAAATCAGGGAAATGGCCTATGGGCCTTGCCTTTCAGGAAGGATAAGCTCCGAATGCAGGAATGGGAAACGGCACCTCCATGCCTGGCTCCCGCTCTTGTACAATACCACAAGCAAATTTCTCTTCATTCCTACTTAACATTTATATGCATTTGCTAGTGCCACATATTTCACCCTTCCACTGTGGAAGTCAGGTACCTAGGTATCTCTGAGAATGTGGGTCTGGGCAAAATGGTAACAACTAGACAGACAAAAATGCTGTCAGTGTGTAAACRAAACAAAATTCTCTCTCTACTCTTGCCACCAAATGCTTGGAAAAGAAAACTACTTTTTCTATCAATCAAGAAAGCTGAATTAAAAACACTTTACAACCACATACGAAAAAGTGAAGCTTAGACAGAAACTGAGGGCCTTAGCCTTCTTCCTCACACATAGAAAATACATCACAGATTTAACGTCATAAGCTCACTTAATTGTAAGATACATGCCTTTTTGTCATTTTTTTAAACATGGCAATTCCTACCTTCAAGTCATTAGAAGAGCTGCTCAAATCCTCCAGATCCTTATATCCAAAGCTAAATTTATTCTAACATTAAATCCTTTTAAAAAAACAGATGTTTTTTAAAAAAACAGATGAAAAATTTACACACAATGTTAAGGATGGGTCAATAATTGAGAGAACATGTCCAGATTTGAAGGCAGTGTATTTGTTATCATCTTTTCTAAACGAGCATTAGAAAACCCAGAAATTCAGGATGAGACAAAGGAAATGGAAATATGTTCCAGTGTAGAGAATACTCAAAGAGCATTAACTTTATCCTATAGTGACACCATGAGGAAAAAAGAAATAGACTACACTAATTTTAACAATATATTAGACGCAGTGCAGTCTTCATTCTTGTGCTTGTGATTATTGGATAATGATAATTGCTAGGCTGCAGAATTAACAGCAATTGAATCTACTGAAGGCAATTGAATCTACTGAAACCTCCTAGTATCTGGGAATGCTGTATATGATTGGAGGTTAATATGAAAAGATGTTAGATGATTCACCATGGCCATCTCTCTATCACAGCCATTACATTTCACTCAGCTGTACGTGCTTCAAGCTTCAAGAATCACCTAGAAAATTAAACTTATTGCTAGGAAAACAAAAAGATGAATACCTGTCACACCTGAAGGCACAGCTCACCTGTGTTCAATACTGCACTTCCTAAAGTGGCCAATCTCAAAGGAAGGTGAAAAGATTTAAAGGCCAAATTATACAGTACAAGAATGAAGTTCTTCCTGATCCACAGGTGACCAGCAAAACCCCTGAATCTTAGTGTTTCATTACAATCCCTCTCCTAGCACAGACTATGCAGACCTGAGACAAGGAACTTTATCAGAGGGTCTCTTAAGTTCCTGTCTGCACCTATTTTTAGGTGAGACATGCAAAGCAAGGGAATAAAGATCTTAGTTTTATAATAATCCATAACTTTTGAAGCACACAGAACAGCTGGGAGCATTTGAGTAGAAACTGAATGTTTTTCTGAGACATTTGTTTGGACTGCATTTTGTGTAGAGAAGTAGAAATTAAGAACTAATTCCCTTGCTTTACATGACTTTACAAGGTGTTTTTTTCTTCCAGCCAGTAGAACTTGTTATTCTTTTGTCAGCAAGGCTGAAATGTCCTGCCTCTCTCCCACACCTCACGAATACATCACTTCTCAGCCTTCTCTCCAATCCAACAAAACAAATTCAACCCAAACTTTACACTGCAAGACTTTTGCCCAGCCCTTGGATCACTTTTTGTGGTCCTCTTCTAAATTTTTGTTGAATCCATTTTGTCCCTGAAATACAAATACCCGAGCTATATGCACTACTCCAGCTGATGTCTTATTAATGAAGCACTTCTTCACTCCATCAAGATAGATCTTTTTTATGTACCCACAGGCCCTGTTTGTGTATCCCTGAAGACACTTTGGAGTTTGTATGGATGATACCATCCGCTTTCATTTCCACACCATCATTTTCAAGATGGTCTCACTGGCATTCTTAAGTCCACTATGTATGACAAAGATATACTTTGTCCCTAAGGTAACAAAACATGGTGTTAGATATTGAAAGCAGACACACATCATATTGTGATAGCTACTTATTCTTGCAATTCACTCTTTAGCTAATTTATATCATCTGCAGCTTCATCATCAAAAGTTTTATAGATCATGGACAACAACATTAAATAACATTGTACAAATAATGTGACCAATATTTTAATCCATCTAATATGTTCTCAACCAGTACTATAGGATAGAAGCTCTTTTAAATCAAAATGCTGTGTGATAGTAAATCAAATTCCCTAAAGAAATCCAAAGTTCATGTATTGATACTGATGGGTTAAAAAAACAAACAAACAAAAAAAACCACAAACAAACAAAAAAACCACACAAGCAAAACAATTAGAAATCTGTCAGCAAAGTTTGATGAAAGCAGTCTCTCATAAAACCACAATGATCAGCAGTGCCTAGAAAAACGCTGTGATGTTCAGAGTAGACTCTACTTTTCCATATAACCCTAAATCTGCCATTCCACTATTTTACTCAGGAATGACTTCAGGTCAATAGTTACCTTGGTCACCTCTTTCAAAACACCAGAATTGTCATGCTTCACAATCCTTTAGAAATTTCTCATTTTTTTCAAGATGTGATGAATTTTACCAGGCACGATTCAAAAGACGCTTCATCTTTTCCATCTCAGGCATTTGACTATTTATTGTTTGTACTTGCTGATTCAAAATTCTTTAGTTTGAACAAATGCATCCTTGCCCCCTGTTCTGTTAAGATGATAAACTTCCTATCCCTGTGATTAATATATTAAAATATTCGGTCCTTCCAACATCATATTTCACAACTGTGTTACTGTGATCAATGGAATAAGCTGGTTTTTGTTAACTGCATGGGTTTAATACTAAATGACCTCTCATTTACTTTGCTTATTGATATTTCACTCGGTGCACAAACCCCTATCAGTTGCTATTATACTTTACTTCGTAATTTGCACTCTAAAATATCATAAACATCTCCTAATATATTTATCTGTGTTTCACTGCAGCTTCTACACCTTTTTTTAAGGAATGTCATGTATCTCATTCCGTGGGCTTTTTAGTGGTTTGGTTTTTTTTTTTCCCCCACATCTGCAGAACTGTGACTCCTTGGACCCCTTTCAACGATTCCCAGCTTTAACACATCCTACATGACATCTATGTTCTCAGCTATGCCAAAAATTGTTTTGCTGGAATGATTCCAAATCTGTACCTCCCTGACCGAGGTGATATCCTGTTATACAAGGAATATGCAAGCAGAGTGCGACCGATGACATCTGGAAAACTGCTAATTTTTACACCTTGAGTTTGCTTTCATAATTTGATTTCATAATTAAGATTTCATAAAGGTTTACTTTTCAAGAATGTCTCCGCTGATCCAAAGCCAAGTGTGTGGGTGTTTTTCATCTTGCTATAGTTGATTTAACTTGTAAAAAGGAGACTTAACTTCCTCTCTATATTTTCTTTCAATTACATAAACATTCCTGTGAACAAGTCAGTAAGAATTTATGACAGATTTAGAGCTGCCTGGTGATAATTTATGAGTACTTTATGTTGGCCTGATTACCAGAATGTTTGTTATATGGCTTCACTTGTTTAACATAGCAAGAATCTGTCAGGAAAAAACAAGTCTGAAAGGGAAGGGTAGATTAATGCACCCAGTTTTCAAACTCTACCCACTTCTTAAGGAAAAATGCCAGAATTATTTGAATATCCTATTCAAAATAGCCTCTAAAACTGGCTTAGAGGAAGAAAAAGCAATGTCCAAGAATCTGCAAGAGCAAAACTTGTGTTTCAAATGGAAAGCAAAAAGCGTTTAACTGTTAAAAAAAGTACTGTTTCTGTCAGTCACTGTACAAACACCACCGTTCTAATTACACCTTTACCTTTAATGTGCCACTGCTATTGGATTACCTGTGCTACTGATCTCTGACTGCAATCGCATATAATTTTGTCTTTACTTCCTCTGGGGAAGAATTTTTGCAGTCCTCCCTTTTGGGCCAACCCTTTTGGTTATGATACCTAATTCAGCTGTTCTCACTTTGAAGTTTTCACTGTGTTTAGGAACTTCCAATTTTTCCCTTCAAGGAATCTCAGCAGCCGTGAATGGACAGTCACCCTAAAAATAGCAAAAAATATCTCAGTACGGTCATTTCAGTAGGGAAAACCACTTTATGAGAACTCAAACGCTGCATAAAACACATTCAAAACAGAAGGCACCCAAGCTCAAAGCCTCTCGCTACTTGTCACAGTCATCCATTCTGATTTAGACATGCAAACTTTGCTTTTGTGAGAAAGGAGAATATATCAAAGTTAAGATGTCTTGTATTTGCTTCTAACTGCTCAAAGTATTCACTGTGATCAAATTGTCATTTTCCAGATAGGTTCCCGCTTAACAAAACAAACACATGGACAGATACGTAGTATTATCCTAAAACAATTTCTAACCCCTGACAGAACTCAAATAAGGAGCAAAATAAGTAACGCAAAGTGCAGGTACAAGCTGCATGAGCTGGAGGCACTGCGGTTTAATTTTTGAAAAGCAGGAGATGTAATTTGTATGCAAACTAAAAATAAAAAAATATAGGAAGTATTATCATTTTTAGAGAAGGTGATCTTAATTTCCTAGATTCACATTTTAGCAAAAAAAGCAGTATGATCCATAATACACTTGTCTAACAGCTTGTTAAAGATCATTCCTTTTTTCCACTAATACACGCTGAAGAAGCCAGAGAGATCCAGAACACAAACTGAGAAAACGCTCTATTCCACAGAGCCACTTTGTGATAAAAGAAAGGATACTGAAGTACAGCTTTGCTCCAGCAAATCTTCCCCTAACATTACCAGTGCTAGAACCCTGATCAGTGGGCCTCCCCATTTGAAAGCAGGTTGACAATAGTAACTAAGGACTAAATACAAGATGTAATGACGGGTAAAGCAACTTGAGAAACTGCAAAGTGTAAAGAGTTCCACAGCTAGCAGTTTAAGAGGAAAAATAGACCATAACTTCAAGGAATAGACTTTTTTTCCATAGCCAAAAGTTTAACCCTTTGAACAAAGATATTTCTGGAAAAAGGAGATAAAACAATCAAATTGGTAGACTTTTAGCTTATTGCCATCTGCTGTGTTTAATATACTTTTAACCAAATTTAAATGCTCAAGATACGCTGTGAAGAAAATTCCAGGTCATGTGTAGTTCAGCTGAAATGTACCTGTCTCTGGCAGGTATTCACTGTTACAATCTTGCAGTGAAAAAACAAACTATTCTTCCACAGATTCAGTTTGGCCACTTACCATTCTTCTTTTTGAATGAACCCAAAAAATATACCTCAAACCCAGGGCTCCAGACTATGAAAAAACAGCTGCTGAGTCAGAACAGCAATTTAATAGCTGAATCCCTGATACTGTAGAAAGAAAAAAAAAAAATACTATCTGCTCTATGATTTTTCAAGTGGACAAAACTACAACTGTTTGGCTTTGAGAAATTGAGAGTGCAACATCTGCAAGACGTTTAAAATATTTCTTTAAATGCTTTGAAAATTCAGATGCATTCAGGTGACCTTTTTTCGTGCTATTATTAAACATATACTCAAATAGAGGTAAAATTTAACCAACATTTAATCTGTTCAAACTCTGAAACTGAACATTTCCCAGTTCTGAAGTTTAAGTCACATATTGATAAGACCTCTTCCACACATTCCCTTCAATCTTGTTTATACAGCTGGAAATACAACATGCATAATTGCTATCCTGTGCTGAACATAAATAAACTCCACAGTACATTGTAACAAGTCACACAAATACATTGAAAAATTTAGAAGATACCAACTTGCAAAAGTATTATCTTAGGTTACTGTCTAGATGCTGACTACTCAATCATCAAGACATGACTATTGGCTTCAGATTGGATTCTTTAAAGCAAAATGTTTGATCTGTGTTTAGAGACAGATTTCCACTGGCCTGTGCCTATGTCTGTTCATTCATCTATTCTCTACTAAAATTAAAACAAAACAAAAACAACCCCCCCCACACACCATAAACTAAAATCTGTTAAAAAGACAAAACTTCAAGCATTTCTAAATCTCACATTAAAAATATGCCATTCCTCTCATGCATTATTGCAGTGCTGTTAAACCAAATGTATATTTTTCAGTGTTTCCTTAATCTTTTTTTCCTACACTACTTCTGCCAAGGGGCTTATAAACCACAGCAAATACTGATCATAGTATTAAAAGATAAATTTAAGTGGTTCTAACTGGGAAGCGCAGAAAGAAATCCCCCTGTCACTGTCTCTCTGGGACTGGAAAACTTGCTCTCAAAACATGAGAAGACTAAGATTTCTTAGTACTGGAGTAAGAGTATGAACCAGCACGCTACAAAGTCTTAGCACACATAAACCTGAATATTGACTCTAGTGAGGAAGAGGAGTATGGACCAGTTATTACTCTCTTTGGAGAATATTACAGACAAATAATGTGATTTTTAGAACTACGGGAAATCCCTACTCACATTTGCTAGAAAGTACCTGTTATCTATAGCAATGAAATTTGCTATACAATTAGTAGAGAACAATTAAAAGCCTATTGCTTTAGAAATGCGAGTAATGTAACATGCTGGGTTTTTAAGTTATTTTAAATATTAAGCATACTTTGTGTGCATTTATGCATTAGAAATAACACATGCTTTACCTAAATAGCATAATATTTACTTTTACACAGCTGAATTGGGTGAATTTGTCTTTGCCTTGTTTTGAGTCATTTTAAACATCATGATTTTCAAAATGCACCTGAGTTCATATGTTATTAGAGAAACTGGACAAAGCTAAAAAAAAAAAAAAAAATTCAGAGAGGAGCACAAATAAACTGAAAGAAGTAAATAGAAGGAACGAAAAATACCACACACATAAACACAGACAGTCTAACTGTGGCATCTAATTGTGTAAGTACTCAGATGATCCCTCTTGAGTACGGAACAAGAATCCTCTCTAGCCTGAAGGACTTCAGTCTAACTGTTCTCGGAGCACTTGTTACACGTACAGTGTACGGTTTGCTAAATGGAAACAAGCACAGGAAGCTAATTTGTTCTGTAAACAGTCAGGCCCCAAGAGAGAAACTGCCTATTGAAACACTTATAAGACACTTGAGCTTCCTCATCCTTCTGAATAAACACACGCTTGCCACTTAAATAGTTCAGCTAGTCCAACTACCACGTGGTTGTGCTATATCCCGCTAGTGTAACTGTAAGAGATGATACAGGAGGTGCTGAAGTTGTCAATGACACATGCAGACTGAAAAATCTTACTCTTTTATACTCACTGGATCTTTTAAGATAACACCCTAACAGCCCAGCTTAGGCCTCTATTAAATCTAGTTGCAAGGTTTCTCATAAAAAGCCCCCTTAGAAGAAAAGTGTGCAGTAAGTTAATTTGGAAAACAAAAACCTCAAAACCCAAGAAAACCCAACACCCCTCCTCCAAACCCAGCTCTCCCCACCCCCCAAAAAACCCCACAACAACACGCAAAGACGTGGATAGCAGCACACTGCGCAGCAGCTTTGGAAGTGCTGAAAAATACAGGTCAACCTACTGCAGAGTTCATGCCACAAACAAGCCTGGTCTCAACACCTTATTGCACACTGACAGAGCCAGTGATTGTGTCCCATTCCCAGCTCGAAAGAGCAAAGGGAAATTGAGCACAAAAATCACACCAAGTGTATTCCAGGTAGCTGGCACACTCCCTGTTCTCCAAACAGGAAGGTTCATTTGGCTTCTGCTCTTCTTGAAATCACAACAGAAATAAGGCATCCCAAGTCCTCAGAGCCCTTGGGCATCATCAACACCATCTATGAGCCCAAATAAATTTGTGTCTTTGTAGTAGACAGAAGGAGGAAGAAAGCAATATGTGGACAAATGCACCTGAGCGTGTGCTGTCAGAGGGAAATACCTGAAAGCACCTCGGCCACCAGGCTGACTTCTGCACTCCTTGGCATTGCCATGGCATCTGTACTTGCTATGAAGGAGAAAGAGCAACCGAACAGCTCAGTAAGGGGTTCATATTATGCTAGCAATTGGAAGAACATACCTGAATTCTCTGTGACCTACTGGTATTCGGCATTTACCAGCTTCTTGAAGAGAGTGGCCTCCCTGCAATGTTCCCTTCTAGGAGGGCAAGAGGACATCACCTGAGTCAGACTGCTTTCTCAGCCTGGCTTTCCCCTGAAACCTGCAAAGGCATCAGCTTCTGTAAAACACCTCAGGAGAGCAGAGACAAGGACACACATTCTGCCGTAGCTAGATACAACCTGGGGAACTGGGCGCCATAAAGAGACTTCACCAAATAAAAAATAGAGAAAAAAAAATCAGCAATCTGCACAGCATTCTGTAATAGGGAGTTTAACTGCATCATTTTTTAGGGGGAGGCAGAATAATTTTGGGGTGGAGGATGTTCCTCTACTGGCAACAGGTTACCAGTTCCAGCTCTACCCCCACACTCCAGCACTACAAGAGATCTATAAGCCTTTACATGGAAAAACCTCAGGCAATAACTGCAGAGTTCCATTTCAAATGACTGTGTACGATAAGAGAGGAGGAAGGGGAACACTGTAGTTAAAGCAATGGTAGAATTCAAGGCAATATAAAGCATCCTCTTGAGCAGCTGTATTGCATGTGGGTACAATTCCTTGTTAATAAAGGAAAGAGAAAAAAAGAGATTTGTGAAGGAGCTGTAGGTCTAATTGCCAAAGTGAAGAGACTCAGAACTTCTATAGAAACCGACAGGCATTATTAGTAGGAAGTGTACCTAAAAATTGTTTACGTAAAAGCATATTATAATTTCAGTTAAAGCACTAGATAAAATTGGCAATGCTCATTAGTTAAATTTGAATGCAGACTGATTCAATTTGATTTGGCATTACAAGAGATAATGGAAGCACTTATGTTCAGTCTACATAAAAATTGCTTCTGGCCAAACTTTCATTTGTTTCCTTTAAAATACATCTAACATCAAAGAGAACAGCTAAATCTGATGACACAGCAGGACTTTATTTTTTATTACAGTAAACTGCCTTAACCTTCTTAAATATTTTAAATTAAAGAAGTTGCTGTCGTGGTTGGCCCCTATTTAAACATTTTTTCATTTAAATTTTGTCATCCTCTTCCTGCAAATCATATCTGTTCTTTGGCTCTTCAGACTTTCTCATCACTATTTTCCTTCTTCCACCTCAGCTACAAAGACTTACAGCCAACTCCATACATTTGCAGATGAATGCAACCATCCTGACTCTATTAACACCACCTTCTATGAAGCACAGCTTCCTCAGTTCCAGAAACAAGTATAATGCTGCTGTGTTGTCATTCTTGCAGAATAATTATAAGAATGCACTATTTATCTCACGCTTCTTCAAGCTTCTGTTCTTCTTGCTTCCTTCTCGCGTCAAAATTGAAATCGTCTATGAACACCACTCGTTCACATGTCACTTCCTTCATTAAACCAGCTTTTCCTATCATCAGAGTTTCATTAGCCTTGTCACAAAAGGCAACTTTCTGCCCTGGTTCCTTGTGTGAAAAATTTATCCTGTACCTCTTCACCTAGTTGGGTCTCTAAGTTCAGACCGACACGGTCCTGTGCAGTAAGGACAGCACAGCCTACGCAGTCAACGGACACTGGCTGAGACGACCTTCCTGCTCCTTCAGTCTTCAGCTATTCAGGGAGGGTACTGAGGAGGTCTGCACAAACTACAGGTAGAAGCAACTCTGTGCTGAACATTGCAGAACATGTTCCAAGACTTCAGTTTCCCTTTGTTCACTTTTTCCTCCATCCTCTTATTTAATGCTGTTGCTTACCTGTCAAAGTATTTTTGATGTGGTTTGTAAAGCAGCATTGTGTTTAGATTGAAAATAAAACCACAATAAAAGGCAATAAAAGAGGCAGCACTCCCCCTTCCCCCCCCCCCGTAAAAAAAAACCCAAACACTCAAGAATTCAAATTAATTTACAGCTTTGGCCCATATTGCCTGGATTATCTTTATTGAATGCTGTACATACTTAGAATACAAAACATCATGTTTTTTCTACTGAATTTCTTCTCTTTACATTTCTGCCAGCAGTACTTTAATTATACTGACCCGTATTCAATAGCACCTTAGAAATGGTGGCATTTCAAGTTAAAAAAGAGGAAAAACTGGTGATTGTCAAAACCAGGAAAATACTAAGCATGTATATTAAAGTTTCTGAAACGCACACAAAAAATACTAAAAGTGAGAATTTCATTATTCAGTATCAGTTGAGACACTTGCTAATGTACTCTTTACAATCAAGTACTTAGATGGAGTGTTCTACTGCCAACTACAAAAATATGAAAACCATGATATTAATGCTTGTGCAGTTGCTCACAGCAATTGAGAGGCAATTTACTAGAACAAGACTGATCAGGTACCCAAGAAAAACTGTTATCTAATTATTCACAAAAGATACGTCAAGTATAATTAGTACAAAACGTCAAAATTTCAACCTTATATTGAATCTATAAATATATTGTAAAAAAACCCAAAAAACCAAACAGAAAATCACATACTACCAGGCAAGAGATCTCTGTGCATAGATTCCCATGTAAACAAAGCTGATGACAATAAAATGTCTCCACAGCATAAACTGAATGTTAATTCCAAAAGGAAAAATAACTAAAATTCACACCTTCTTATATTTTTCAATATATAACTTTTAAACTATTTCCATTCTCAATTTAGCTGGTTAGCTCTACTCATCCTTTGACTGGAAATGTGGCACAATCTCTTCCACTTCAATTGCAATATCCTTTCAGATCTTGCCTTGAGAAAACAAGACTCAAGATGTTCCCCTTAATAAGAAGAGCTCATATGCGTTACAATGCACTTTATCTCCACAAGGTTAGAAGCATGAGGGTTCTTACCGCAAGCTGGAAGCATTCCTGCTGTAAACTGAAAGCTACTTGATTTGTTTTGAACATCAAGCACCAAGATAGCTAGTTTCATTTTTCAAATGATGTCCCTGATTCTTTCCATTCTGTACTAAATGAAAATTCTTGCATCTTACACAGTTGTGTTCATGGCTAGAGAGCATTTAGCCATCACCCTTAGCACAAAATACAATTTCAAAGTATTACATTCCTATTATTTCTTCACTACTATTATTAATAATTTCAACTAATTTGAATAAATCTTAATATAATTTCCTTACAAAATTGGAAGCAACATACTTAAGATGCAAATCAAGACTTAAGGATTATAATAACGCTTATTAAAAAACACGATTAAATGCAAGTTCATTTGAAAAAACATGCATAAATGTACATAAATACATGTGAAAACACCATGAATACAACAATGAAATAAAATTCACAGCTTAATGAGTGTCAGACAAACATTTAGCAAAATTTTGTTTCCAGCTCAAAAAAATGAATTATCTTTGCAGTGTTCAGCACATTAATCACAACTTCTGTAATACATAAAGAATACCAAGATTATCGACAGTCACATACACTCTGAAATTAGGGGACACATGTATTGACTTGAGGTTTGTTCCGTTTGTGTAGAAGGTTTGTAAGGATTCTCCAGTAGTTACATTCCACCACTATAAAAAAAAATAACAACACACTTTCAGTTAGTTGAAGGAAGCTTAGAATAAATTCTACAAACAGGCTTAGCATGGCAAGCCCAGTTGACTGCTTCCCCAAAGAGGTAGAATTAAAAATAAAAATACAAGCAATCTTAAGTAGAAGATGCTTAGGACCAGCTACTAGAGGTATAAGACTTTCAGAAACTTCAAAGAGATTGAAGCTGTTCAATTTCAGGAAAGCATACAAAATAATAAATTCAGGTACTGCTCCTTACCTCATCACAAAATGGGATCAATAGACATAAACTGTAACATGTCCAAAATTTAAAGGATTATGTATTTTTATATAACCAAATGAATACATGAAACACACTGCCAGACAATATAATTCAAACTATAGCTGGATTTAAAAACTTAGCTGGATTCACAAGAGGATCAATCATGTACACAGTTGAAACCATTTGCAGTTTTGTTAGCAGGACAGACCTTTTTTCAGAGAGATTAGAATTTTATTTTTTTTTTAGAATATACAGTAAGCACTAGTAATAAAGATACAGAGAAACCTTCGACCATCAGTTTAGTCCGTGACTGTAGACTAAAATTTCACATTTCTCAGAAAAACCGTAGACCAATGCAAAATTGAACCAAATGCAACCCAGCACAAAGCTGTTACTTGATTGTTCCAGTAAGAAGTCTACGCTCTATTCTGGCAACATTTGAATGCACTAGCAAAATATCGAAACAGATTACCTTCAGCTTTGATCATCTATAAAAGCAGGTCGTATTACTACTTTTTAGCTTACTCATCTCATGAAATATGTAACATTACAGTTGTGTGCATAATACAAATCTGTATTTGCAACTACACAACCATAATGTTCTGATTAAAAACACCTTTCCTAAAGTGTCTGTTATTTGATGGAGACGCAGGGAAAAAAAMCAAAAGGATCTTAATTAGCTCTTGAACCTTTGTTGGTGGAGAAATGATCAGGTGCTGAGCCAGTGGGTACCACTCACACAGCAAGTTCAACTGCACATAGCTGAATGCACCTCATCTATGAATAAGATGACTCATTTGTTTAAAGGTATCTTCCATGTAACTCTACAATCCAACTCAGTCCAGTTTTTAGAGGTCCAAACTTCTGAAATGTTTTAGACTTTCACTGACTAGTATCTCCTTAGAAAAACAGTGCGTGTGTGTGTGCTTTCATGCACATCATACACATCCATCTGTAGATCTTGAAAGAAAAGTAGAAATACAACACTTTGAGAAGACATGGTGATTGAATCTGGCCCAAATGACTGGAAAAAGGAAAATGCCATACCCATTTTCACAAAGGGCAAAGATGATGCTGGGAACTACAGGCCGGTAATCTTCACTCCAGTGTCTCAGATTATTATGGAACAAGTTTTTTGGAAGCCATTTCAAGTCATGTGAAGGACAAGAAGGTGATCATGAACAACTAGCACAGATTTTCCAAACGTAAATCATGCTGAACCACCCAACTGACTTCTATTGATAATAATGGTGGCTCTGCAAACAGCATGGCAAGAGCAGTGGATGTGATTAACCTTGACTTTAGCCAAGCCTTCAACATGGTCTCCCATAGTGTCCCTATAGTCAAACTGGAGAGAAAGACTGGATGGGTGGAATACAAGGTAGGTGACAAACTGGGTGGACTGCCAGATTCAAAAAATGGTAGTCAGCAGTTCAGTCACTGTGTGTTGAGCCCCACCCTTGTACAAGAAAGACACTGACAAACTGGAGCAAGTTCAGCACATGGTCATTGAGATGGCTGGACACCTAGAACAGATGTCATAGAAGAGAGACAGAGCACTGAATTTGTTTAGCCTGAAGAGAAGGCGGCTAACTGCTGCCTTCAACTACCAAAAAGAGGGTTACAGATGACAGAGTCAGACTCTCCTCTCAGGGCCCAGAGGCACCCCTGTTGGAGTAGGGGACAAAACTTGATGGGGCAAGGCCCTAAGCAACCTTTACCTAACTCTCCAAACTACTTCTAGCAAGGGGCTGGACTAGATGAGTTCCAGAAGTCCCTAACATCCTAAACCATTCTATGACTCTAAGAAGCATCACACCATACTGTGTAACCACAAGACAAAATGGGAAGGAAGCTAGAAACAGGATGCATGCCTTGTTCTTTAATATGAAATGAGCGTCAGAAGATGTTTTCAATGCTAAATTAGAAAATTCAACAGTCTTTGTTAAATGGTTACTAACTGACTTCAAATAATTAGTCTGGTAGCATGTCCAACAGCTAAACACTGACCAACCATCAACTAACCTCCAGCACTCTGTGAGATGAGAACTCCACAACCTGTCATTTCACATACACACACAGTTTCTACTAACAGGTATTAGCTCTCCCATGAGGAAAAAAAACCAAACTCATGAGAAATTTACAACTATGAAGAACCAGTTCACAGACTGAAAGAAAGTCCACCTCTTCCCCTTCCCAAAAACATACTCCCAGTAGATGTCTGAACCAATGAAAGACTAATGAAAAGATCAATTTCCTCAGTTTCAACATGCCCTCTTCCAAAGATTACTTAGAGAATGTCTTTCAAGGCAGAAAATCATCACTTGCAATTCCTTCCGAATTTCTATTTATGAAAAAATTTAAAACTCAGTGTCTTTAAAAAAAATAAAAGCCTGACATAAGAGCATTTTTCTGCTCATCATAAAGAACACAATTGCTGGTGAAATTGAGTGGATATTAAGGCAGACAAAAATTACTGGGATCTTTAATATTAAAGATGTTAATGAAGGACATTGCTAATAAAAATCTGAAGCTAATAAAAGTGGAATATATGGAGTTTGAAAACAATCTCCAAGTCTGAAGTCTGAATTCTTAAGAGACCTTTTCAGGAGGCTTTCAGATTTGAGAAGAAAAGAAGTGAAAAGTACTAGACAGGCATGAAAATGGAGCAGTTTGGTGTTAAGTAAAACATTTCAGGTTTGTTTCTTTGAATTAGTCTGCATTTTCCTGTAGAATTATCAGAGTATTGCCATTTAATTAGGTATGTTAGGATATTTTACTATTTCAAGGCTTACCTTAAGATAGCCTCCAGATGACACAAGGATTTTACTGTCAGAAGAAAATAAGAGGTCTGTTACCCAACCACCGTGTGTTGGTTCTCCTTCGTCTACAGTAACTGGGGAGCAGAAGTGAAGTAATGCACCTGTTAAAATGTCCCAAATCTAAAAGAGAGAGAAGATTATGTATATAAGTAAACTTAATGGGGGAAAAAAAAAATCTCCTGTAAGCAAAGCTGAAATGTGTTTTTCTATATTAGAGAAAAAAATCCCTTGTAAATAAGCATTCTACTTGAAGTGACAGAATAATCCCAAAAATGAATTCTCCTCTTAGAACTGTATCATGTATGGAGAATTTAATCACACATGCAATTCACAGTAGRATTATCAGTAAATCATGTGAATCAGTTCTTCAACATTCATGGAACATAAATCTGTCAATTTGGTTACAAACTACTGTCTCATGTGGCAAACTTTGCTATTTTCAACTCCCCGATGTTCACCGCAATGCTAACAAATTAGACATGCAGAACGCAAACTATGAAAACTCTTCTGTCTGTGAACTGACTATCAATTGAATTATAAAATAAACAGCAAGGTTAAAGCAGTACCCTTATTTCTCCTTTGTCATCTCCAGTGGCCAATAATTTGTTATTAGGAGAGAAAACACAGCACCGCACACAGGCTTCATGACCTTTCAGCTCATGAAGAACAGATGAACTTTCAAAGCTCCATATCTAAATGGAAAACATTACAGAAGAGTGAAAAAGATAAGTTCAAAAACATTATGACTTCTTTCTAAAAAGGCATCAGTATTCACAAGTACCTAAGACTTTTTGTATATACATATATATGTGTGTGCATTTATGTATGTATTCTACTGTAGTCTGTATTTATTATCTGAATCATACAAGAATGCATTTGCTACAAATTACTGAACCAGTTGTGAGTATATTTTTTTCCTTGGAATATACTCCTTAATGAAATTGATTCATTTACAAGAAGGTTTGAAGCTGTTCATAGAAAAAGGGTTCATCAATCAATTTAAAGCTATATTTTAAAAATCCAATGGGACACTTTAAAAATCTAATGGGGCAGCCCCAGAATATTAAACAGTTCACTTCTTTTTGCACCTTGCTTCTGAACAGGAATACCAGAAACTATGGACAGCACTTTCACTGGAACTTCCATAAATTTTTCTTAAGTTTCCAAATTCAGAATGTTAGGCTATTACCAAATCAATACAGAGAACTAAACAAAGTGTTCTGCACAAACTTGTGCATTAAACATGCATTTTATTTGTACAGAAGTCACCAAGACAGCCTCAAGTTATATCCAAGACCAATTGTGAATGACTGTAACAGCTTTAGAAACATATTCACAGATACAGGAAATTTAATACTAGAAATAAAACAGGATAACTTAAATAATCACTAGTTACCTCGTAATAAAAAAATATAGCATAACCTTCAGGACAAATATAGCATCATTTTTATCTTTGTACAGAAAGCAACCAACCTTTGCAGTTTTGTCAGCAGAAGCAGATGAAAATTTACTACCATCAGGTGAAACAGCACAGGAAAGAACAGCACCTCCATGGCAAGCAAAATCTTTTTCTGTGTTTCCAGTAGTGATATTCCAAACCTACCAAATATACAGGAAAAATAGGTTACTTTTGTAACACTGTAAAAAGGTTAAAAAACCTGCATCTTATACAACAATATATAGGAGATAAAACTCAGCTACGTGCTTCTAATATGGCCAACATTTTGCTATACTTACTGGTATACTTAAAATACAACAAGAGTGTAAATCTTACTATAAACAGAAAATGCAAAATCGTGTCTTAAAAGTCAGCTTACGCTTTAGGATCAATTCAATGAAACGTGTGTCAACACAAAGTGCAGGAGATACCAAATTTGGGAAAGACAGTAAAATATATTTTATGCGATTTGTCAATACACAGCCTTTTATTTACCTTAACGGTTCCATCAAATGACCAAGAAAGAAGTTTTGAATTTTCCAGAAGTCCAAAATCCTTGATTGCTTCCTTGTGGCCTCTTAAAAACACACATTCGCTCAACTGCCAATTCCATACCTAATCATAAAGATGGAATACTTTTTAAAAAAATTTTAACGGCACACATAAGAAGAATGAACTAACTGATTGATTTTTAAGTCACAGGAATAATAAAAAGTTCTTACAGAGGTGGCAACTAAAAGGTTAGATATTGAAGATATCCATAGTAGAGATGCTGAAGATTGAGGATGCCTTAGTATTTAATAGTCAACCTATGAGAGAGTTCCCTATAATACACACATAATCTGATTTTCAAAGTGAATTTGATGCTTAAAACTCACTGGTAATTTAAAAACAAAAAGCAAAACAGTAATTTTCTAGGCACCCCAGTAGTTTTGGGTTTTAAACCTTTGATTACTGCAACAAATAGACTTCCGTCATCTGGCAGACCTCATATTTTCCATACTTTCTTTTATATTTTTAAAGCGTATTTTTAACAAAATGTCATTTTTGTTTGCATTTTTATAGCAAAATGGCCCTTCTATTTTTAATTCAACTATTCACTGAAAACTGAAGAAATGTCATTTTATTTTACAGAAGCTATTAATCATCAATTTAAACGACAATGATTTAATAGTTTTCGAATTAACAGCTTTTCTGCATCAAAGAAAGAACAAAAAGCAGAGGTATCCAGATGACAATCCTGGAGGCTTAACCGAGACACTGTCCACTAGAGGGAGCTGAGGGCCCAGAAGAAAAAGTACCCACGGTAGACCCGAAAGGATCCTAAGGCGACAAACTGGCGAGCGGTCTGTACTGCTTAACTGACCACAGTGATGGCACTCAAGCTAGCTTCAGATCCATGTTCAATGGATCGATGCAGAGTTAGAGCGAAACAAACACCAAAGTGCAATGCAGCATAGGTTACATGTGTATCAGCAAGTAGGTAGAACACTGAAGCTGGAACAGATCTGGTGAGCAAAACAGTGCTGAGGACCAGCACCCACATGTGTTTTGGAGGTGTTACTTCAAACCAGCTCAAGTTTGGTTGTGTGGACCGAATGCTTATTAGTAGCTTGAGCATGTGCTCTAGTTTAGGAATCCTGTCAGCATGCCTGCAACTGCTCTGCAGTGCAAACTAAAACACAGTAAGCATAAACGACCAGGACATTCGCTTCAGAAGTGCATCCCTGAGGTGAGCTAAAATGCTAACAGACACACCAGAATGCTTCCCCAGAGCCAACCTACCTTGCTGAGAGGCAGAGCTTATTAATTTGAGACTACATTAGTGCAGACATTCTATTTCTAGCTAGTATCTGTATCCAGCACTGTACTGGACTAGGTGGACACACCAGCCCGCTCAGAGACAGGTCTTTTTACCTCATCCCTTCAGACAGTGTAAGCAAGCCCACTGACAGACCTACCATATATAGCTAGTTCTGGGTCACATCCCAAACCCTTCACTTACGTGATCAGAACTGTTGAATTATCTTGTTCGAAAAATAATGATCCTTTCACCCATCTTAAAGGAGTTAGTGCCTTTCTATAATCCACAGCATTAAAAATAGAAATTGTGTAATATTCATTATCACATAAGGCATAAACAGAGGCTCCAGTTTCTACAGTCCCTTGCTCCAAGATGGAGCAATACAGAATACAGTAGTCATTTACTAAGTTCATATTGTAAGTTACAACATAATCTTTTTAAGTATCTTCCAAACCTGTATAACTGAATCGTGAGCACTTGAAATGAGAGTCTGACAATCAGAGGCAAATCGACAATGCTGCACAGATGTCGTGTAGGCCTCCCGGGACTTCAGAACTTTCCCATCCAACAACTCTAATACCTTTACAATGAAGAATGCAATAATTATATTTATTTTACGTACTTGAGGAAAACAAAGAAAAGAACATGTAAATTCTTTTTTAAATAACATGAGATTGTAAATACATGATTCTCAGTCACTGGATTGGAACAACCAAAAATTCGTATTAGCTTAGTCCTTGGTAAAATGAAATTCAGAGCTACACTATTAGCATTACCTTTAAATTATTGTCATTTAGGCATCACTCACAAATGTAAAAACTTTAACGTACTATGTTGAAGAATATTATTGTACCAAGTCATTCAAATGACATTTCTTTAAAATGAAAAAGCACGAAGAATGGTGTTTTCCTACTATTTTTTAAATCAAATTTCGGATTTAATACCTTTATTGTTCCACTCTCCTGTCCAAAAGCTGCAAATTTAAGATCTTCACTTAAGCAACAGCAGGAAATGGGGGATTCTTGACCTGCTGTCTGCATAACAACACTGTCTGTATTTCCATTGATAAGCTGCAAGATAGGAAGTTAATTATTACAATATTTTTAAATTTAAACTTAAATAAATTACAATACAGACCTAAGAATGCTAAAGAGAACAGTGTACAGTTTCAAACTTTGAATTATAAGGATCGGTTACTTTCATAAACCAATTGCTTTGAAGGTCAGTGTAACTATCTTCATAGAATGCTCTCTGAACAGGACAAGTTTGCAGAAGGAAACATATCTCAGTATTAGAAGGCTTTTTAAAGTTTGTCTGACTACAGAAAACAGTAACTCAAAATGCAACTCCCAAATTTCAAGAGCCATATAGCAAGCTCCACACTCAAATTTACCTTGCCAGCCAGATTCTACAGCTCATGCCAAATGAAGCACAAAATACTTTAAGTTCATCCTGTAAGCATGACTTTAAACTTATTAGCACACACAATACACCAAATCTCAACTCAGTATCGCCCTCAAGCCAAGTTTTCCTTTTTTGCTTACTAAACTAGGCAGAGTTTCTAGATATAAAAATGTTATCATACGTTAAGAGTCATCTGCTACAGATTCAACTGTTGAAAGCCATGAACAAGCAGTTCTTTCAGTGCTTCCTCTGTTTCCTACTGAGATTTGCAAATAACATTCAAATGTACTAACATATTGAGAAATACAGCTTACTTGTAAATGCTTCTGATTGTAAATTGCTAAAATCATCACTTCACTGTTGTGAAATACAACATCTAGTTCACTTTTTAGCACAGCATCAGAAGACTTGCACACCTTCTTTGTTTCCCAAATCTGTTAAAGACGACAGTATTTCATTAGTTTTATTGAAGGACAAGATATAAAACTTGTTGAGTACCTGTAAACCAAAGTCTTATAAACTTGCAAGTAACACTGATTTTTTTTAAATCAGTGAAAATTATGCTTCTGCTATTTGTATTTACTGGGGAAGGTTGTGCAGTTACTATAGTGGTTCCAACAGATGAAACAGAACTAATTTTTTCCAGGCTGACTAGCAGACTCCCCTGTGTTTAGAGTCATAGCTTTAAAGTCCACAATTTTCTGATCCAAAGAAGAGCGTTAAAATCCAATTACAAAAAATACCAAGTATAGATTGCTATACTTCAACTGCTTTCAAAATTCCAAGAATATAAGTGTTAACTTGGAAAAAAAGGAAAGGTTACTTTGGTAAACTATAGTTCTACTTTCACAGGTTTTAATGAGGCATTACAATTATAGAAATCTACCCCAAATATTAACATGCAAATATATCTAACAATGAAAGTAATATCAAGTCTGCTAGGATCCTCAAAAAAACCTCACAATTCCCGATTCAGATAAAATCTAAAACAAAATAGAAGGTTACTCTTTACAATTACTCTTGAAGAGCCACTGGACTTAAAAAAAAAAATCATATAGCTATACAGTAAATTTAGATATATAGTAAATAAAGTAAAAAGGCCAGCTCATTTTACTGTATATCTAAATAATTTTATAATTTTATAACAAATATTTAAATTTATATTGGCTATAAACATAAATATATATCGTATATAATATAAACATTATCTATTATGTAATTTTATAATAAGCAAATCCTTAAATGAATAATTTAATAATATATATATAAATTCACATTTTTTCAAAAAAGAAAGACGTCATCTTACGCGTATTGTCTGGTCATCAGATGATGTCAGAAATAAAGATCCATCTGGTGAAAATGTCACACAGTGAACCCAGCTCATGTGTCCCCTGCAATATGCTACTTTTGATAAAGATTTAATATTCCATAACTACAACAAAAATATGAAAGAAGAACTCAAATGGATTTAGATTGCATTTACAGGGAAAACAGTGCAAAACATGTAGTATACTTAATTACTATTTCTTCTAGTATTTTCTTACTTCTCATTCTGAAATTTCGATGGTCAGGGAAATTGAATCAGCAGCCTCTTTGACTGCTATAATTTTAAAAGATGAGGGGGAAAAAAAAGAAAAGGAAAAAAAATCACTCACAGTATAAAAAGAAAAATGCAAGTTCAACTGACCATGTAGATTGCAAAAACAAAAAAAAAAACCCAAACAACAACAAAAAAAACCACCGACCCCAAAACTGATACTTGTACAGGCTTACTCTAGCTGTGTTATTCACAAAGTAATTCTAGCTGTTTTATTCCTTTTTAGTGAGTTGCCACATTCTGTAGCAGCATATAGAAGGAGAGGGGGTTTTGTTTACGTTAAGGAATGGGAAGGCCTATACTCCTGAGAGTGACAACAGTAGCTTTAAAGAAATTTAGTAGCCTAGTCTTTTTATATAAACTTGAGTTCTGTTGTCCAAAATGAATGTGTAACTTTAAAATATTATTTGCCAATTGATATTTTATATTTCAGAAGCAAACGAAGATTAAAAAGAATGAAGTACACTGAAAGCCTGCTAAAACAGCTACATTTGTTTTACCCCTGCACACAAGAAGTTGTCAAGACAAACATAACATTTTATATTACAAATAGTCTTTCCTGGTATACTGTAGCAGATAACCACTTACCTCAACAGAACAGTGAGACAAAGCAACAGCTACTAACTCATCACCAGGACAAAAGTCACAGTATTGGATTGTACTGTGATGACTTACGATGACTTCCGTTAACAAATCACATGTTTTAACATCAAAAAGCTGTGAAAACATAATTACAATAGTTAGCACCCCGTCTGTATGACTTCACGATAGACAAATAGCTTATATGCTCAACAGCGTACATTCTTGAATTTAGAAGGTATTTCTCTCAGTCAGCAAGTTTGTTGCCCACATATTTTTACTTTACATACACTTGAAACCATGCGCTTCGTATCTGAAACATCTTAATGGCCTATAATTTTATCTTTAATCATAATTTCTAACTAGATGATCTTTAAGGTCCCTTCCAACCCAAACCATTCCGTGATTCTATGATTCTATACTACCTCAAGAAAATTATTAAAGTGAGGTGCTTACCAAAAGCTTATTTTTGGCTACGACCAAAATCATGTCACCATTTCTGGACCAAGAGCAACATTTTACTAAAACCTCCACATCATCTGGTTGCTCATCTGCATTTTTGAAGAAATCTTTTATCTCAATACTTTTCAGTTCATTTCCGGATCGCGCTTCCCAAAGCTGCAATAAAAGGTAAAGGAAATACACAAACCCTCTTTTTACTGACGTGGATACAGAATACAACAGGGGAGAGCTAACTCCCAATCACTTCTAGGGAAGAAGGGAGGTGGGGGGTAGAATACAGAAAAGCCTTTGCTACTTTCCCTGGTCAAGAAATAGCATTAGAATATTCACAAGCCCAGACAGTTTACACCAAAAGAAAAGAAGAAAAAAAAAAAGAAAAAAAAAAGAAAAAAACCCCAAAGCCAAAAACCAAAAAAGAGGGTTACACTGTAGCAGAACCCTCTCCCTGGGTTTTTCCCTCATATCGTTCCAGCTACAACACTGTCTCTTAACAAAAGAATAAAACCAAAAATAGTATCTGCTCTGCAACTCTATTAAAAGTCCACTCACTATGAGAAATCTGGTATACATCTAACTTTGCACCCTAATTTCATTGAAGCATCTGCCAAAAATCTACTGAACATTTCTGTTCCCTCCACCACAATTTTCCTTCTGAATGAAAACAGCTACAGCAACCCTTCTTTCTGATATAGCAACTCTACAGAAAGATAACAGTGTTTTAAGAACTGCAATTCTGAAATAGCATAGTTCTGTTGCAACCAAAGGCAATAAAAAGAATACTTACATTCTGAGGAAAAACAAAACATAAACCTCTCAATTCTCTTCTAGTGCATACATGAAAAATGGCACATAGAAATTGCTTTTAACTTTTAAGTCTACTGATATTCATTTTCAGAGATGACAGAACTTTCAATTAATCTAAAAATTTATTACTTTTTTTTTTTTTTTTTAAACAA
>JASVER010000091.1:1371822-1434529 GCA_030449065.1 Oceanodroma leucorhoa
GTCGACCAGCACCCCCAGGTCCTTTTCTGCCGGGCAGCTTTCCAGCCACTCTTCCCCAAGCCTGTAGCGTTGCCTGGGGTTGTTGTGACTGAAGTGCAGGACCCAGCACTTGGCCTTATTGAACCTCATGCAATTGGCCTTGGCCCATCAATTTAGCCCATCATCTAGGGCTCCTCCTCCCCACCCCTCTCACACACACTGTTTTCCAAGCCTATACCCCACACGTCCTTTCTCCATTTCCAAACTTCTTCCCTTTCTCCTACATAAAAAAAACCATAATGCATTTGACTGCTCAAGTGAGAGCTCAAAACAAGAACAGTCACTTGTATGGTGTTCTCTGAAAAAAAATTAGGCCCTTTTGGTTATTGTGCATACTTCAGTTCTGTTATTCATTACTCATGAAAGTGTCAAACACTGTCTAAAATCCTAACCACATTTACAGTATAAAAATTGTCATTTTAAACAAGTGCCTTCTAAATCTACCTGTTCCAAGGTGTCAGTCTCAGACAGCAAATGCATCTCCTGAGACATCCAGGAGGTCAGCACAAAAGCCTCTTCTTTCCACCTTGACATCAGATCGTAACTGTATTTTAACTCCAGTTTACAGAAACACAAGCTCTTGCAAGAACTCTTCAGATGAGACTTCACATTAGAATTAAAACACCCCACATCTTGCTAGCTACAGCTGGAAGAGACAGTTGTCCCCTCAATTAACAATCTCACTCCTTGCTGTCTACTCCCAATGGTTCTCTTGCACTGAAACTGTGCAATTGAGCCACTACAGGGAACTAAACAAGCAGAAAACCAGTTCCACCAAACAGAGGAGTTGGCTCCTTGAACCCTACCACTGCAGAGTAAGATCAGCACATGCACTGCAACAAAGCCAAGAATATACAGCCAGGGCAGTAGGACCATCATCTTCAGTGCCAGTTAACTATATGATTTGCTTAGTTGTACTGTGAAATTGCACTCTTATTTGGCACAGTCTAGATCTTACTTGATTCTTCTGTTTTCCCCCCTTCCCTCAGATGCAGACTTCAGTTGCCCGGTTTCTGCTCTTTCTGTGTGTACATACTGCCTCCCAGTCTGAACTGTGCCAGCTGGTTAACCTGACAAACCTCTTGCTTTGATTACTGTTACTTTGTTGGCTTCCACCTTCATTTCTTTACTATGCCCTATCAATCTAATCAAAAAAATGTACCTGCTACACTTCCATAATGCTTTTTTTTCCCCCAGTCTTTCAGCATCCAGTTTTTTACATTATTAATGTTTTCAATCCTAAATTTCTGCCTTAATTTTTCTTATGCTATTTTAATCAGGTATTTCACTCCCATACTCTCCCATTCCCATCCCACCCTCTAAAAGTCTTGCCAAAGCCCTCATCTTCATGCCCTACCAATAGAGGACTTGCCCATTCTCCTTCGCTGAGCATAAACACTCCTTCTGTTCTGCCTTGTTGAAATCAGATTACAGAGCTGTAGTCAGCACACTTAATTTGTTGCCGTCTCTCTTCTACCAGGCTTATTAAAAAACCTTAATTTATAGTGTTTAAATATATTTATACATCGATAATTATCCTGTTATGATAAGCAGCATGAGAATAATCTCAACATTTTCCACTTACTTTGATGAAAGTGTCATTTGAGCAGGTGGCTAAAAGATACTGACCACTTCTGTTATTGAACTGGCAGCAATTGACCTGCTCTGAGTGTTCTTCATATATACATCTACATTGGCCTGTTCTTGAATTCCAGATCTAGACAGAATTGAAAGATGAGAAAGACTTTTAAATATATTTAAAGTATTTAATTTAAAAAAAATCTGTAAACTATGCTGAAATACAGATAAAGCCCTAAAACATTCTTAATAACACCTCAAAAATGTTCTGAAGATAAAGGGAAAGCATATGTATTTACAATTGGAAACAAGAAGTTATGAGGAGAAAGGTCATAATTCAGATTAGAATCTGATAAATACTGGAATTTCACCAAGGTTTTGCTACAATACTGAGGAATTAAAAATTCCAAATAATTCACATATAACAGAAAAAAAATGAAAAAAAAAGAATTATTAATACATTCATCTCATGTTATTGATAGGATTGGACTCACATTATGTTTTACTTAAAAAGAACAATCTGATAAAACAAGTAAAATAAGTGGTAATTCTGTAAGTATGATGTTAACATTAAGCATCTCTCAGGTTATGTAACAAGTGGGGCTTTTCTCTTTGTTTGTTAAGTAGTGAGTTATCCACATAAGATTTAAGACAGCTAAACAAAAACTTTAGCCTTAAGAATATGCTCTGCCTGAGTTGGTTGAATCTGAAATTAGAATTATTAATTTGGAAAAAAAAAAAAAAAAGTCTGCTCTCCATTTCCTTACCTTCACTTTTTTATCAGCTGAACAAGTTGCTACAAGTTCACCATCTGCAGAGAAAGCGCAACAAAGTATTTCATCATCATGGGCACTTATCTCCAGGAGTCTTTCTCCACTTTCTGCTTTAAACACCTAAAACAATAAACAATAGAAACTTATAACTCGCATACAATTTTAAAACACAAATATAAGTTTTTTTTTTCTCTCAAACAGCTCTCTTTACATCAGGTCTTCATAAAATTGGTTTACTTTTGAAAGCATTTAGAATTTCAGGGAGATTAACATAATTATAAAAATACTTAATTTGAGCTTCAATTTTGTAAGGATGATAGAAACTGTTAGGGAGAGAAACAGTGAAAACAGATTTAAAAAAAAAAATTTCTGTACACAACATGTGTTTCATTAATGAATTTTTCTACTCTCACTCTTTAAGCCTAAATCCATGTCCTTTCTCAGTATTTTTTAATAGTAATGGCAAAACACTGTACCTATTAACAAAAACTAAACTATTCTTAAAACTACAAATTCCAGGTTTTTATATATATATATATATATGATATCCTTCTGTGGAAAGTAAGAATTTCAGCAGCAATTGATGATTTGGGGAACAAACAAGAAAAAAAAGAAGTAGTGAAAAGTAGTACAGGATGACACAAGTCTCAGTCTTCAGCCAGTCATAGGCAATAAAAGGACAGTTGGGGAAAAGTGTCAGATATTAATCAATTTCCCAAAATTCTGGGATTTAAATTTGCGTTATATTCTTAATTATTAAAACAAATCACAAGGTGTTCTTTACAACAGCATTCAGGATACCACAATTGTGAAGTCCCCATTTCTTCCTTTACTTTTTCATTGAATGGGAATATCAATGACAATGAAATCGTATTTGTTCAAATAAGAACATCAATACTGAAGTAACAGGAAATCTACATTTACAGTAAATTACTCAGAACATCTGTTCTTAATCTAGCAATCGTTATTTTTTGATTTTACAGAAACAGTAGAAGTAGCCGTGAAAACTGAAAAGCTTAGGCCACTATTAGAAAAAACATTAAAAAGTTCAAAGTTAAACAATGAAAAAAGGATTATTGCAAATTTTCCTATTACTTCAAAAAAAGTTCAGTTTAAATGCAATCGCAATCCATAGATTTTACTTTTTTGGCTAGAAAATGAAGAGAAAAAATAAGCAATCTGCAATCTCAATAATGAGGCCATTAAGAACATAAGCCCAGCACAGTAACTTCAGCATAGCATAAAATGAGTACATCCACCAGGCATCTCCTTAAGTGGATGTCACGATTGTAATATTGTACAAAGCCAGCAAATAAATAAATAAAAACACAAAACCAACACATTAAGTAGCCAAATGAACAGCAACTAAGCACCACTAATATTATTACTTTAGTACTCAACTTGTCAGGCATCCAAAACAATACCAAAGGCTTGCAGAAAAGTTGTTCTTTTCCCTTACCTTTGGCTGTCTGGAATATGCATACTTTACCAGGTTATTGGCTGGCTGATTGCTAGTTTTCTTGAGAGCTGGCTGGCTCCCCTCCAGGCAGACTGCTGGCAAATTTGTATTAGTCACTTTCCTCTCTGTCTCCCCTACCCCACTTCCTAAGCACTTTGGGCCCATTTCCAGGCTAATACTGTCCTCAACTGCAGGGGTTCATTTTTCTCCCCAGATTTAGTTATTTTGCATATGACCATTTACTAATTAAGCACCAAAGTAGCACAATATCCATTACCATCCCATGGAAATAGTAAAGCTATAACCAAAACATCTTACTGTTTCTCAGTTCTATAGAAGGTCTACTATGGAAGTAACATTTTTGCATGCATTTTCCGTATCATTAAAAGGCATTTCACGTTCGCCTATTATACCGGTGAGGGTATAAACCCTGAAATCACACAGTTTAGGTTCTGAACTAGAAGAGAATGCTTACTATTCTAAACATGCAACTTGATGTTTGCGTAATAATATATGCTTCTCAATCATTTGTCTCCACTATGTTCTAGATCCCTAATATCTCCACATAACAGCAAAAGAAAAGCAACAGGACTGTTAACAAATGTTATCAAAATAGTACACGGCATCTCTTTTCACTCATGCGTAGGTATCTTACCTGAAGTGTTTTATCAGCTCCACATGACGCTATTCTTTGTCTATCCTTAGAAAAGCAGGCATGGTAAACTGCATCTCTATGTGGACGAACAACCAGACGGTAGAGGTTTTTCAAGGATTTTTTATTTCTACAGAGTAAGACAGATGATTTTAGATGAGTAGGATTTCCTAGTGCCTTTTTATTATTCAAAATCCTCTATAAAAAGATAACACTTTTTCACACGTCTTGAGCAGCAAGCTTTGTAACAAACCAACCAACCAACCCACTATACCTCACCTCTTGGTCTTTATGCTGAAGTAATAGGGGAGACACAAATTCCAACATTCACTCAGTTTTTATGGCCCTCCAATATTACAGCTTTGAGATCAAGAAAGATAATACATGCACAAGAAATTAACATGACACTTTATGGGCAAAGCTGTTGCACTGCAAGACACAACCTTCCCAATGACATTTTTGTCTGATATGGTCTGATATGTGCTATTTCCATATCAGATATGGTCTGATATGTGCTATTTCCAAATACAAATTTCTTCCTGAGAATTCTTGTTCTCCCGCAAGTTCCTTTCCAAGCTTACCCAAAAACATTTCTAAATTTGTTTAGATCTTACTAAATTTACCCAATTTACACAGCAATGACTCAATTCTTACCACTAGATATTTAAATAAAATCTGACTATCACCGCATTTCAATCAGAGATTAAGTACAGAATCTAATACACCTTAGATAACTCTTGCCTCACTTTAACAAAAACTTAGAATTAGTAGCAATCATAATCACTCTGTTTAGCCAGATATTAATACAGAAAGCTGTCACTGTAATAAGATTATTTTTGGTGATGAATAGATTGTTACAAGATTAATTTTTTTCTAGAGTCAAAATGAATCAACGTATTTCAAGTTTTTATCATTATCAGTTTCATTTTCAGGCTTACATCTAAATAATGGGTAAAACATCTCAAACAAAGTAGCTGCGCTTTAGAATGAAAGCAATTTTTCACTGCAAAATACTGACTCATCTAAGCCAACATTATTTTTTTTGCCTATTCTAACAAAGCTAAAATTGCTGGTCAAGAGACCAGTGTATTCACCTGCATATCCTACAAACGATTTTTAGAACCTTGCCCTAGGATGGGAGACAAAAACATCTGTGTTTGTTCTGTTGATTTCAGTCATGTTCTTCAGCATAAGCCTCCCACATCGAAGGTGAAAGCCCTGAACTACCTGGAGATTGACTATTCTGAATTGTGCATCTTCCAAGCATTTTTAGAATTCTGTTAGCTATGCAAAATGAAATAACCAAATATTCACAGGACCACCTGGATTCAAGTATGCCTGGATTAATCTGCCTGGTTATTACCATAATTACCTGACATCGAGTCATTCTTTTTTTTAACCACCAAGTACTGCAGATATCAGAACAGAAACATCAAATAGAAGAATCTAACAGACAGTTACATAGTCAGATGACTACTGGACTGTACTTGAAAAATGTTTAGATATGTACAATTTTTCCTTAAACAACTTCCAAAAATATGAGAACAGCAAAAAACTATTTAAATAGGAGAAATTTCAAGATTGGGTAGAGATTACAAAGCCTTTTAGTATTTCCCATCTCGCTACTTTCAAAAACTCTGCAAGTTAACACAAATGCTCTCCTTTTTAAAGCATACATTTTACCAGAAAACCTAAAAACATACTGTAACATACCCAATACTTGCACTACAATTCTAACTTTTTTCAAAAAAAAAGAAAAAAGTATTTAGAGAAGTTTCAGAATACCTTATTTTCATCCTTGTATAGTTATTTAAAAGGAACAATCACTGAGTACAGAAGTAAATACATTCCTCTACTTATTTCTGTGTAATTATTACTAATTTGTGGCCTTACATATCCAGAGTTCCTCTCCTCCCATAAGTTCTTGAAAATGATTTCACTTTCTTTCTCCAGAAAAAACACAGCAGTTCTTAAAAAGGTCCTTATAGATGTCCTTAGACATACGTTGTATTTTAAATCATATTCTTGGATCAAGGGATCAGCATATCAGCAGATGGACTGCAGCTACTTACATCCATTCCAAATAAAATGCTCCTGTTTCTCTTTGAGCATGTAGCTTGGCTTGTTGATACACCTCTGAAGTCTCTGGTTGGCAAAGACCCAGCTGTATAATGTCAGGAAACGGTTGCCGTCCAAGAAGGTGCCCATTTAAAGACAGAAATTCCTGGAAGTTCTCACGAACTGTACTATTCTATGTACAGAGCAGATAATATTTGATAACATAGAAAGTGGATTTATTTCCTAAGTGCCCTTTACTTTTTTAATTTTCTATACAGCTAATATTCTTACAGAAACACTTAATTCTATTTTTCTATTTAGTCCTATTAGCAAGTACATATGATAGACTGAAATATTTCATTATCCTATTCAGGAAAGCATATTATCCTTATTTTTCAAATAAAGTGGCAACAGTGATTTACTCAATAAGCAGTCAGTGTGAAATATCAGAAAGACTATTCCAAGCAGCCAACAAAATTCTACTCCTCCTCAAAAGCAGAGTACCATATGTACCCACCATTAGTTACTGTTGTTCACCTTAGTTAATTGAGTTCCATGGTCAATTACTTGGGGACACACTGAAGTTACAACTAAAACTAAAACTGAAAACTAAGTTTTCTTCATTTTTTTCTTCTCCAAGTTAAAGTTTAACTTAGTACTGGTTTTATGTTTCAGTTTTTTAAGCTTTCTATATATCTCTCATATATGCATACATCCAACAAAATGCAATTAAACATGGAAAAATGTATTCGGAACAGACTGATCATTTACCTTTTAGTATCATACCTTTTGATCCAGGATTGAACTATATTCTACATATTCATGAATCAGATGAGCAGGCCCTACCAATTCTGTTTTAGCTTTAATCCAATCTAGAGAAAACATAAGGTCATGGAGTTCCTACAAGAAATACAAATTTAAGTTCAGAGCATAAGTTACACACAGAATCTACTTAAGGGGAAAAAGAAAAGCACAGGAAATACATTAGGTATTTAATACGCTTCAGTACAATTGTGTCCAGTTAAAAACTTAGGCAATTTCCTGTCTCCTGCATCTTACTCGATCAGGTATGAAAATTCTGGGTATAGAAGGCTAAGCTTGTTGTTTTAATGTAAAGGACTGCTCTTTGATAAAGCTAGTCAGAGAAGGGATGGGGGTACAAAGCAAATCTTGACTTTTGTAGCACACAAGACCTGGTTTAAGATACAACTCTGAAAAAGCTTCTTCTAGTCCAGTCTGGCAAAAATCACTCTGCTAATAGTTCTGCTCTGCTAACTGTTCTTCCTAACAGATGCTGAATTTGAATGAAAGAAAAAAATCTGTTATAGTTGCATTTAACTTAAAAATGAGCAAGCTACTTAAAAGGTAATCAGAAACTGCAAATAGAATTACTAGAATAGAATACACTATTTCAGTTGGAAGGGACCTATAATGACCATCTAGTCCAACTGCCTGACCACTTCAGGGCTGACCAAAAGCTAAAGCATGTTATTAAGGGTGTTGTCCAAATGCCTCAAACACTGACAGGCTTGAGGCATCGGCCACCTCTCTAGGAAGCCTGTTCCAGTGTTTGATCACCCTCTCAGTAAAGAAATGCTTCCTAATGTCCAGACTAAACCTCCCCTGGCGCAGCTTTGAACCATTCCCACGTGTCCTGTCACTGGATCCCAGGGAGAAGAGCTCAGCACCTCCCTTTCCACATCCCCTCCTCAGGAAGCTGTGGAGAGCAATGAGGTCACTCCTCAGCCTCCTTTTCTCCAAACTAGACAAACCCAGAGTCCTTAGCTACTCCTCACAGGACGTTCCTTCCAGCCCTGTCACCAGCTTTGTTGCCTTCCTCTGGACACATTCAAGGACCTTCATATCCTTCTTAAATTGTGGGCCCCAGAACTGCACACAGTACTCCAGGTGAGGCCGCACCGCCGCTGAATACAGCGAGACAATCCCCTCTTTTGACCGGCTGGTTATGCTGTTTGATGCACCCCAGGATGCAGTTTGCCCTCCTGGCTGCCAGGGCACGCTGCTGACCCATACTGAGCCTGCTGTCGACCAGCACCCCCAGGTCCCTTTCTGCAGGGCTGCTCTCCAGTGACTTCTCTCCCAATATATACTTGTGCCCAGCATTACTCCGTCCCAGGTGCAGAATCCGGCATTTGGACTTGTTAAATTTCASCCCATTAATCATTGCCCAATGCTCCAATCTATCTAGATCCCTCTGCAAGGCCTCTTGTCCCTCAAGAGAGTCGACAGCATCTTCCAGTTTGGTATCATCAGCAAGCTTGCTAATGGTGCATTCAACTCTTGCATCCGGATCGTTGATAAATATATTAAACAGGACTGCCCCTAGAACTGAACCCTGAGGAACACCCACCGCTGGTGACCGGTCACCAGCTAGATGCAGCCCCATTTGCTATAACCCTTTGAGCGCTGCCGTTCAGCCAGTTCTTCACCCAGTGCACTGTGAACCCGCTCATCCCACAGCTGGACAACTTGTCCAGAAGGATGCTGTGAGGGACACTATCAAAAGCCTCACTAAAATCCAGAAAAACTATATCCACCACCTTGCTTTCATCCACGAGGAGGCTGACCTTACCATATCAATATAAGGTAAGGATATCAAATTAGTTAAACAGGACTCTCTCTTTATGAACCCATGTTGACTGTGCCTGATGACGGCATTATTCTTGAAATGCCTTTCAACAGTACACAGTATAACCTTCTCCATAATTTTTCCAGGAACTGAGGTTTGACTAACAGGTCTGTAGTTCCCTGGGTCTTCCCTCATGCCCTTTTTTCTAGATTGGACTAACATTGGTTAGCTTCCAGTCAGCGGGGACCTCCCCAGACTCCCAAGTCCTTTGGTAGATGATCGAAAGAGGTCCGGCCATAACATCCGCTAGCGCCTTCAGTCCTCTAGGATGAATCCCATGAGGCCCCATGAACTTGTGAACATTCAGCTGATACAGCTGGTCCCTTACAATTTCAGCGTCCACAAATGGAAAGTCACTGTTCCCACACTCGTGGTCCTCCAACTCAGGGGACGGGGCAGCCCAAGGTCTGTCAGTATTATTAAAGACTGAGGCAAAAAAAAGCATTGAATGCCTCTGCTTCTTCTTCATCCCTATTAGTCAGATAGCCATCTTCAACAAGTATCAGTCCAATGTTTTCTTTAGACCTCCTCTTGCTATTAACATCCTTGAAAAAGGCCTTCTTTGTAAAAAAACGTACTTGCTAAGAGACAACACTGCACAGGCTCAAACTATTTTCCCATTTAAAATCAGTAAATACTGCAAGGATTAGAAGATTATCATGGTTATACAAAGAAAAAGAATACCTCCCATCTTTATAGCCCTCCAACAAATAGAAATCATGTCTAAATAATGAGAAATAAGTAATATAAAGAGCGTAAACTCTGGGAAGCATACAGTCATAATGAGAGGCTAAAGAACTCTGAGAAGCTAATTCTACAAAATGTAGAAAGGCTAATAATAAAAACATTTTTCCAATACATTGAAATTAAAGAGACTGAGATAATGAAGTAAGTATGATCCAAAAAACTAGATCTGTAGCCCACATTAATTATGAAGGTTCCTATAAGTACACAACGTGTATTTTATATGATGAGTCAGATGAACCATCTCAAAAGAGGTTCAGCTGAAAAGGTTTGAGTACATGTGAATAAAGCAATTAGCAACCAGGACCAAATGCTATTCAAGGCAAGAATTCTAAAGACATTCAAGTGAAACTACTGAAGTATTGATCTTGCTGCATGATTTGCATCTTATACTAGCTCCATACCTAAAGAACAGTAGGTGGCAAAAATGACAGCAACTTTTTAAAGGTGCCAAGGCAATCCTGGGAACAAGAGGTTTGCCCATCTAACTCTTGCTAGATTTTTTTTTATGGCCATTGAAATCTGGTAATACAGAGAATGAGCTTTTACACATAAATCAGTATGACATAAGAGGAAAAAAAACTAACACGACTTCCGTAGAAAAAAGTAACTAATCCAATCGAATTCTCTGAAGAAATCAATTTACTTGTATTATTATACAATAAAGCAAGCCTGGGTTTTCAAAAACGTTTAGAGAAGATTTGTTATCAAAGCTTCTTCAAAAGGAAAAGAAAAACACAAACCGTTATGATACAAAATAAGAAATCTTGTCAAGAACTGGTTGAAAAGACAAGATACAAAGGGTAGAAATAAAGTAGTTTTCATAACAGACAGTGATAATCAGTGGATTCCCTAAAGGGCTCTATATTGAGTGCTTACCTATCTGCACAAAAGCCTGGGAGAAGAGAAGTTCAGGTGGGAAAAAGCCTGGGGGGAAAGGCAGGGGTAAGGGTGGGTTGAGAAGGGAAACAGAGGACATTAGTCAGAACTCACCTTCTGCATGTTGGCACCAGCCATGTGATATGCTAGAAAGTTATACCAGTACATGCAATCCTCTTGAGATGGAACAGGCGTATTAAGTTTGTAGTATTTCTTGTACTGATTTACTATGTTTTTATGTAGCTCCTGCAATGTGAACCAAAACACACGTTCAGTTAATACTATACCAAGGTATGGACTGGTTTCAGTATTGAGGAATTATTAATAATATTATATTGTATATAGTATTGAGTAATAATATTATTATTATTATTTCTCAATCATCATATGTCAACAAAGGAAATAAGAAAAGCTTACCTTCCAAAACTGTACACTTAACCTAATTTATTGCTTAAAACTTCTCCAGAAACATTCTCTGGATATTAAAAGACAGAAAAGCAAGCTGTTAACCTTCCTTCTTAGGTTGAGAACAGCTATCAAATCACTCTTCACATTAATGTGGGTAGCCAACAAAAAAAGACCTGTACATATGTAGATCTAAAGCAAGTCTAAAAACTTGCCGTTCCTTCATATCTACTCTTTCTACCCCGTCCTTCAGAACTGATGAATTTACTGGGCTCAACTTATAGGTCTTCTCCCTACAGGTATTGCCTTAAATTGAAAAAAGGTGTAAAAAGCACTTCTCTGTATTAAAGAAGAAACTTCCTATTCTGGTAGCATCTTGATGCCTTTGGAATCATCAGTGGAACATTCCATCTCCTGCTGGAAATGTCTTTGACACAGAAATAATGGATATAGAGTCTTCTCTAAGTTTAGTTTCTTAGCCCCAAATGGAACCATCATGAAATCACTCCACAGTTTCAAGTTGAAAATAAATGTTTTTAATTAGTCAGCATTAAGATTAACTGCATTGTGGACCTATTCTATGAAGTTACTCTGGATACTATTTAACAGATGAGTATTTTCTGAAGGATGCCCAGCTTTGGAGAGTAAAGCTAAAAGTAGATTTGTCAATACCCTACCTGAAGTTGGTTGCGATTTTTCTCTGTAAGAAAGTCAAGTTGAAGATCATGTAAATAATAATGGAATGACTTCCCATTACGATCACAGAACAATAGTGATTTGTTAACAAATTCCTGTAGTATATCTTCAACTTCTTCAGTTTCCATATCCCAAAGAATACAGAGAACCTAAAAAAGCACATTAAGACAGAAAAGAATCAGAACTAAGGGGTAATATGCTTGCATGGATATCATAAAAGGCTACCAATTAACTGACAACAAAACACATGCTAACAAATATAGACATATTACAAATGGTAATAAATTCAGTAAGTTACCAATTCTTCCATACCTTCCAGGACAGATAATACAAGTTATCCCATCTTTTGTCTATTTGTCCTGATTTATGGTGATCATATCTTTTTCTTAAAGCAGACAAATTTCACATAACAGTTTTTAAGCCTTCAGAGAGCTCAATGACAATCTAATTAAAGAACTATATACAGAATGCACATTAAACTAACATTATAAATACATTTATTTAGTTACAATTTTTTAGTTTCACTACTAACAATAAAAGTCATGATACGATAATGGACCCAACCTACCCAATCTAGCAATTACTATTGTTACATACAACATAAGTTATAAACAACAATGATAAGTTTTATGAATTCTTTAAAGCTATTGTTGTATCTCACTAAAAACAATGAGATTTCTGCATTGCTGTTATTACCTTAGTAGGTACTTTAACATCTTTTGGGAGGATAGAGAGGTCTTTATAGTAGTCTTTATAATTGTCATTCAGTTGCTCAACACTTATGGACATTGCTTCATCAAGGGCTTCATAATCATAAGAAGAAGATTTTCTTATTCTTTTAAACTGCTTATTCTGCAGCTGTTTGAGATAGTATTCCCAACGACTAGGGAAGTCTCGTAATAATGCACCTATCAAGGATATCACAAGAGGAGAACCTGAAGGAAAAGATTAATTTAATCTTAGAGGTTTTCAAGGAACACAAACCAATAGTTTTGTCAAGTGGTGGAATAAATCAGGTAATTTTCCCAATACATTGATTAAATCCTTGAGGTGTGGAGAACAGACAAACAAAACATGTCATCCACGTAGACATCTGCAAACTCATCAGATTTAAGTGTAATGGGACGGGGGGAAGATACACTGAAGAAAACTACTCAAAAATCAACACGAGACACTTTATTTAGTTTAAAAAAACAAGAAGCATCTAACACACACTTGTGTTTTACTTAAGGCATACAGTATTAAAGAATGTTCCCTCCTCTTTCTAGGTCAAAACCTAGAAGAAAAAAAAATACATTCGGTCGTAAATGGTATATTAAAGAGCAGCAAGTATACCTTTGCACTCCCTTACAAGGCAGTTAGCTTGTTCTGGCAGTTCTGGTATTTTCATATTCACAAACAGGGATAAAATCTCCAGTCCTTTCTCATGTGCTAGTCCACTTTCCACATGAACCTCGTATTTATTGCCTGTTCATAGAAACATGGAAAAAATTTGAAAGCATGTAAAAAATCCTATGGAAATTGAGAGTATTTTCCAAGCAAAATCTGGAGCAAAGGACCTGGCTCATGATTTTATGCATAGTATTTTATACTCTTAGTACTAAGAAGAGTATACATTCTACTTATGAGAATCAAGTTTGCATTAGAGACAAAAAAATTACACTAAAATCTAACAATTACAAATGCATTACGGGCATGTCGTAGCAGTGACTGCTTAATAGTGTAGAGATTATCAGTCTAACAACAGCAGTGTCACACAGGTTAATTTATCCTATTGAGAATCATTGCACTCTTCAATGTAGACATACAATGTTTAGGATAACATATAACATCTATTTCACGAAAAGCATAAAGTCTTACAGAGCAGAATTCTAAAACTTTGCCAGTTGTGCACAAGTTAATAGATACAGATTCTATCAGATTATTTTAAAAGTTCACAAGAACAAATTGCATACATATACACACACAATCTGTGGTGCAGGAGAGGAAACTGTTCCTTACCAGCCACAGCATCTGTTACGCTCCTGTCCCTGCTGGTGATAAGAACCTGACATTGACTATCAAATGCTTTTAGTACCCAGGAATCCCAAATGTCATCCAGGATCAAAAGAGATCTAGTGCAAGAAGAAATATTGCAGATTTCAGATCAACTATTAATGCTAAACCACAGTATTTCATTTTAATAATGAAAGAACATCTTCAGAATTTACAATGTTATCACTGCATAATTTTTTATATTAATATGTAAAATATCTTAAGAGGGCATTAAACACTGTGCAAGAAAGCTGAACGCAAGTATCTCAAAAAAAAGTTTTTACCATTTATTGCTTTATAGCTACAATTGAAGTGTAAACAATAAAGTTTTGAGAAATATTTCCATTAGTAGATGCCAGGAAAAACAAAAATATTTACTGTTTTTCATGTCATCAGGTACCATAAATGAAGAAAAAAGTTGTATAGGACTAGATAACAACTCTACTTGACACAGGCTAGTGATAAGCTTTGTGGGAGAAACCACTGCAGTTTCCTTTTGACTCGAGAGTTTTCAGTTTTGTTCCTGTATCTTCAGAAAGCTATATGAGACTAATACTCTTGTGAAGGAATTGTCTTGGATGATGAGGCTCTTTTTACATAAACAACATTTTATAGTGACTACATATTCAAATCCTATGGATAGTCACGTTTGTAGGTTACTACATGGAATCTCACCAGAGTAATGTATAGTAGACTTCCCTACACCTATCTATATCTGACAAAGCAGCTACTGAAAACTGTTTTTAAAAGGTTGGTTCTAAGGGAGCAAGAAGTCAAAAAGATTGGCTGGCAAGTAAATTTATGAAAAGAAATACCAACTGTTTGCATTCTGTGTGTTTTGTGGAGGGAAAAAGTTATTGAAACCCAACCCTGTAAATTGTTTACATTTACTGCCCTTTTTTTTTTTAAAGGGATGGAGTTTTCAGCTACACTAATCATTGGTTAAATTATCCAATTCTCACCGAAGCATGCCAAGACTTCCGCATTCTTCTTCAGCTAAATCACGCTTACGCCATCAATGCCTACAACTAGGGATTTTGTCCTTCATAAACAAGTACGTACACATTATACCACATTTTCAAGGTTGCACATAAGTATTGGATACCCATATTTCATTTTTATACAATTCCTCTACTAACACCATTTTGATAAATCAGAAGGTTTACAAGAACACTACCATAGCCATAAATGACTAATTTTGTGGTACTTTCACGCTTGAAAAGATGTTGGGCAGTATGAATTACAGCCTGATCTTATGTTTTTAATTAATCCGAGTACTTCAAAGTCCTCCCAATCTTTTGGTACCAGTGACTTTCTTCCCCAAACACACAAACAAATCTTAAATCCTAATTAGGATTATAAAAAAAAAAATTAAAAAACAAAAACAAAACAAAACCCCAAAACACTGATAACAGTCACAGGAGATTTAAATCTGAAATTTCTTACTTTAAAGAATATCATAGCTTCCATTTCTTCAACCATAATCCAACAAAATACACAATGCTATTTTGCTCTGAAAGTTTTCATTTGACTTGAAGTACTGGGTTGACTATTTGAATCCAGAAATAACTGAAATGACTTTTTGTCACCAAAGAGAATTCCAGTGCATAGCAAGCTCCACAAGCTGCAGAACTAGTGAAGTCGTTTCCAATACACTTGCACCAGAAGAACCTCACTCTCCAGCACATTCCCCTCTACCTCCTCCCATGCCCACTACAATTTCTCAGATAACCCACCATCAGCAAGCCTTTCAGTTTGCTCTTACAACATTCTCACATATACCTAACTGGGCAGGATGCAGCACAGACTGTAGCCTGTTCCCAGCTCATATATCCAAGCTGGCCAATTAGCAAGACAATAAAATATGTTTCCCTTCAATTCATTCTGTATAACTCCTTTTTGCCACTAAAGGCACCTACTTGGATTCCTCTTCTTCATCCAACTGTCAATTTTCTTAAACTTACAGAATGTTCAAGGATACAAAGTTCCTACCTTTACAGTCAATTTTGGCAATATGCTCAAAGTGTTTAGTATAGATGAGGAGAAGGGAAAAGACACAGGACTAAGATGAACAGAGTGAACACATTAACATGGTTTCGAAACGGCGAAAAGCAGTCAGACTAGAAAAGTTTTATAATCAATTCTTGTCCCTTTTTCTTGAGGTGCAGTCATTCTCAGCAATACTCCTATCTAACATCTGTTACTTTATCTTGAAACAGATTAATGAACATTGCCAGGTCAACAGCACCCTACAAGAGATATCTGGCAAGCTATAAGGAAGACACTGCCACAGCTGGCATTGAAATGCCCTCAAATAAAACCAAGTACCTAATTGTTTCCAAAGCTGGCATTTTCTCTTCTTCCCTTAGTTTCCTCAGCATACAGGTGCTCTTTTGACAAAACACAGGAAGTACCTCTTAAATGACGCACTTTGTGCACTACAAACAATATAGCATAGCACAGTATATTAATCGTGTTAGGCTGTCATGTTCCTCAGCTATACAGTAGCTGCCAACATCTGGAACAGTTCACGATGCCATTGGGATACATCTTACAGGAAAACAGCACACAGTTCTCCCTTCTACTCAGAAGAGACTGTAAGGTTGTGCATGAATTAAACATCCAAATTCTTCTGTATTGAAGAGTTTTGTTTGCTAATGAACGAAAAATAACAAGAATTGTGTCAATGGAGACAACCACTTAACATACTTCAGGGAAACCTGCGCTTTCAGTTGAAAGTGTCTTGTTTGCACTTTTCATATAAGACTTCAACAAAAAATGAAAGATTTCTTGTAAAGGACTTGGCAGTGTTTTTCAAATCTTTTCTTTGCAAGATTTTTTTTTTCTCCTGTACAAAAATACCAGTGTTGTTCTACTCTATGTCATCTATAAAGATCACAAGGTTGCAGTATTATTCCTGAGATATCTCACTCAGGTGCAGGCTTGTTTAGTTAAGTACAAATTTTCCCAGAGAGTAGTGAAATCCTCAACAAATAACAAAAACTATTGCTCAAAGATGAAAAAAAGCTGTGCAGTGACTGAGATGCTGCTTGATTAAATCAAGTCACTTTTCCTGAAGTTTGAAAGCAATTGGTTTCTTGGTGATAATTGATCATATCATGAAAGCCTGCTTTCACTTTGATAACTCTGAATCAAACACTTTAAAAAGACATCAGCTGTTATGGAAAGGAAAAATTTTCTGCAATGATACACATCCTTTTACTGCCATATGATCCTCACACATCAGTGAAGCATTCTACATACACAATGAGAACATCGAAAGTTAGCGCAATTCCTATTTCCAACTGTTCGTTCCCAACCTTCATTATTCAATGACTAATAATTTTTCACCCGAATGTGACTCCTGCACAGCTGGTTAACATATTTTGTTACCAGAAGCCTTATTAGCTTACTAAATATATTCACATCCAGGACAAGCCTACGATGTGTCCCTTAAGTTACTCCATTAAAAAAACCCATCTAAACAGGGACAGTGTTATACTATGTATATTATACACCTGCCTCTAGCAACTATTTACCCTTCGGCTTTTGTACACTTATTTGAACTTATTTATTCTCTTATCATATGCAAGTCAGTAATTTAGAAAATTTTAACAGGAACCCCTACACAAGAATTAAAATTCTAGAAGTATTGTTACCTTCACTTTGAATAACACCTCCCAATCATCTACAGTAAAACAGAAAAAGGGAGAGCAAAAAGTGAAAGAGTTAGGAAGTTGGTGTTTAAAAAAAAAAATACACACCAGAGACATGTAACCACAACACAGACACCTTAGACGATTAGACCAAAGTTACTCTGCAAAGTTTTATCAATTAATAGTGTTTCATTTTACTGACATCACCTGGGATATTTGCGTAGCATCAGCAAACGAAGACGGTCTTTAGCCTCCTCAATGTTAAGTGGTGGCCTTTGTGAAAGAGTAGAGTCATTTTCTAATCTACTACAAAGATTTTGAAGTTTTATTAGGAGCCCTGCTTTGTCCTGTTTTCCAACAGAGATCCAGTGAACTCCTCCTGGAAAGTAATCTAACAACAAAAGCAATATTAATTATGCTATACATTTAAAATCAGGAATATTTAATAGCAGCTTACAATAGCAATCAATAACTCAATTTCAATTAAAATATAAAACTGTAAAGACTATTGCAAGCCAACCTTGCAACTCTACCACTAGCACAGAAGGATGGTTCTACAAGACCACTATTTTTTATTTTTAAAGGAAGAGGCTCTGTAGGGCAAGCTCCCACAGAGAATTCACAGTGCCACTGATGCTATCGTCCTGCCCCTCTACATGCCTTCCTGCCTGTCCCTCAACAACCCCGTCTGCATCCATCTCCCTGCTAGTCTGACTTAGCATTTACTTTTTTCACCCTGTACTACTGCAGGAGTCCAGAGTCTGGGATGTGAAAATTATCCGAAAACAGTGAACAAGAAGGCATCTAGAAGAGTCAGCTGCAGCAGAGGATGCTGTAGTTTCTATCCCTACATCATGTTTTCTAATGCCTGAGTCCCACTTTTGCCTCCAAATGTCCTATGCAGGTGGGGTGGAAAAAAAATCATTAAATGGTTTCATTTATGATCTGCTTTAAGCTAAAGTAATACTAGTGTAATCACTCCACAAACACCTGCCATTATTAAAATATATGCAAAAGTTAGAGCAAGATTTTTTAAACTCACATAGCAAGAGGAAGACTCTGCGGACTTAACAAGAAATGCCCAAAAGGAATATAAACTAAATATGATTATTTTGCACTAACAGAAACAACAATTTCAAGTTAATTAAGGATGTATCTACTCTCATAAACCAAAGCAGATTCCAAGGTGAAAAGCTATTCAGAATCTTTTCCCATAAATTTGTAAAATATTTAGTGGTCCTAGAGCACTAAATGGTTATGAAAGCTGTAAGTTGCAAGCAAATATTTCAGAAGCACCTAAGGAATATAGAAACCTAAATCCTAAATTACTTTTCAAGATGACGTAAGATACTTTGCCATATATGTCCAATATGCATATATATCTGTAGGTATTTTTATAAAAATATAGACGTTTTTCTAAAAGTACCTTCCAAGAGCTGATGATCCCTTAAAGCTTCTGCTGTTAGAACAGTCTTCCCACAACCTGCCATTCCATAAACTGTGACCCAGCCTGGATCACTTCCCAAGCAGCACAGTTTCTGTTTAATGGCATCTACCAGTTTTGGCCGAGTGACAAACACAACTGGTCTCTGTGGTACACCTCCTTCGCAGAGAATTGTCTTAACTAAAGTTAAAAACAAGAAACATGAAAATAAAAAGTGATTTCTGAATGTGATACCTCTTCAAACCAAACCAAACAACTTCCCACACCAAATAACTAGTGGGCTCCCCCCACAAACTTGTGTCCCATACAAATGCTTTAAAAACTACTGGACTCACAACACTAAATAATGAAAAAATACTGCTTTTTGGACATAAGTTACTTAACAGGTAACTATCTTCCCACCTAAAATAGTGTCCCAATTAATAACTACATTTTCTGCAAGCTAGTTACATCAATCCCTAGAAGTGAAAAGATAATTAACAGCTCCAGTAGAAACTGCGGTAAACAAACACAGGAACTCAACATTACTATACGCAACTGTCAAGTCACTTTCTCACCCAGAAGTTATCGCCCCAGTGGATGCAGCAGAAAAGAAAGCATGCTGTGTAAGACTTCTACTTTGTAGTTAACAGCACAGTGTTGTAGTCCAAGCAAGACTTCCTCTCATTTAAGCTCAGATAGCACGACTTGCAATAGAGCAGGTAAAGCATAGCAGGAAAGGAAACGTGCACTTTAGCTGTTCACTGCTGGGCACAAAGTGGCTATATGCAGTGCCACATTATACTGATAAGCTTTAGGAAACCTTAGTCAGGTAATCAAAATTCCATGTGTCTATGACACTTCTTAAAATGTAGAGCAACAGTAAATACGGCATTTAGTCATAGGCAGTTAGAAGGTTCTTCCATTAGAAACTACCAATTTATTTCATGTCAATCAAAGATGATACTGATGACAACGTAGGTAAAAGTTAGGAACTTACGTAGGGTAACTAAAAGATCTGATGGAGAGAATTAAGCAACCTAATAACTAGAGCAACTATTGGAACGTAGGCTGAGAGATTACAGATTACTCTTCAAGACAAATGTCAGAATTTTGGAGGCTACAACTTTTTATGTAGGATTCAACTTCTTTAATATATACGAATAAGATTCTGTCTTTCACATACAACAGAAATGTTACAATTCAGAGAAATCTGTGAGAGTTTCAGGTTTCCTGTTATTTAGAATAAACATTACTAAATATGAACATTTTTAAGATGACCTACAAAAGTGATAATTGCTGTAACTCTCCTGCCACATTAAACATATGAAATACAAAAATACTGACTATTACACTACCAAAACAAGTGAATGCACCAACTACTCCTTTTTCATTGGAACAGGTATTATAGATAGTCACTTAGTAAGGAATAAAAAACACAACTTGTCTTTACTTTCAAGCACAGGGATTGCTGCAGTTATACTGACCGTATGAAGTCATTCCATCCATTGACCTCTTTCCATTACTGGAGGAGATGGAAGGGATGCCGTCCTGAAGAAGCGCAGCAAGATCTCTGTACCCTTCATGAAGCAGTGCATTATAAAAGGATCTATATGAATTATTATCTTTTGTAAGAATAATGTTTATTAGCATAGCTGCTCGCTCCTTCTGTGTATTCTAGAAAAACATTAAAAGAGATGTTATAAAAAACTGAGAGACCTTAGAAATCACCTAATCTATCACTCTGTCAATTATAGACTGTTTTTACAGCCTTCAACTGTGAAATAGCCTTCAACTTGACCAAGCCCTTAACCTTATGATGTGTGATAAAAACTGCATGCTAGCATATGCTTAAGAATTTGCTGAATCCAGGAATGAGACAGACAGAAAGCATTGTTTTTAAAAAGAATGATAAAACATGTGAGAAGACTAGGAAGATAAAAAACAGTGAGAGACAATTCTACCTGTTGTTTCACTTTCTCCTCCTCCTGTAATGTCAGTACTTCATCAGAAATCATACGATCCATAATATAAGAAGTCTTGATGTCTTTTTCCAATGCTTGGCGATGCATAAGTAAATAATTTCTACTCTTCACGTCCATATTTCTTCAGCGTTTAAAAAAAAAAAGTCAAGGCAGAATCAGAACATAACTTACAAGTACAAGGAAAAGAGTTTTAAAATAGCTTATGAATTTTGGTTTTAAATTCAGAAAAAGCAGCAGAGCAGCTGCATTAGTGGAAAATACAGTGCCATTTCAAGCAAGCTCATACTACAAATTGCAGAAAGCTAAAAAATTTAGACTTTTTTTTACTTTCTGTCTTCATAAAGAGACTTTCATACTATTGTTATATGAATTTAATTCCACTGTTTATGACCCACTAGTCCAGCTTGGTTGGACAGTACAGTATCATCAAGAACACACTGGGAAAATCTAATATCATTCCTTTTCAACAGAGTAAAAAAAAGGCATATTAATAGTTAAGTTGTAATAGCTCACAAGCTACTGTGAATATGAATAGTATTCTTGAAATATTATTTAGATGCCATATGCTATCATGTTTAATAAAAACATCCAGCTGAGCATTATTACAATTAATCTGACTACAGTATTTCTCCGATTGCTCCACCCGGAGGCATATAAAGCAGGTATAAAAATAATTTCAATCGTTAACAACTAATTAGACTCATAGTAAAACTCTTATGCTCACTACATGAATGGAGGTTTTCATTAAAAAAGCAGATATGTACTGCTCATTTGTGGAGGAGAAAAAAAAAAAATCTGAGTCCTTTCCCACATTTCTATGAATTTATGCTTATAAACGCTTGCAGAACTAAAGAATCACAGTCTGCGCAAGCTTCTCATATACTAGGAACTTGCTAAATGTCTCTATGAAAAGTCTTCTCCCCTCCCACTACATCCCTCAAATTTTTGAAATCCTTGGATCGTGTGATTGGGACAACAGGAGAAAGAGGACTGGTCTTGTGGCTAACAGCACTGAACAGAATTACAACAGAAAATAAACTCCCTGTGTACCAAATCCCATAAGATAAACTCAGTTTTGTCTCCAACTCCATACAAGTACACTCGGATTTCGACACACGATGGAAGATGGAGCACCCAACACAGCCAATGACTGAGCTATACCTTCCTTTGTCAGTATCTGATACACAACTATAAATTTGCATTCTTCCTCTATGTCACAAAAAAAAAAAAAATTGCCTGAAGACGATCTAAGGTGAAAATTATTGTCTACCATGTAAAGGTTTTTCAGTACTGACCAGCTGCCCCCGAGAGCCTCTAGCCATCAAAATGATCTCTCTGCTCGCACTCCTGCGCAAGGACCGAAGGCTCTGTAGGCAATTGCAAGCTCCTCCACAGAGCAACTCCGCAGCTGCCTGCAGAAGCGCTCACCTTTTCTTTCACTCCCTCCTTCCGGAGCCGGGTAGATGCAGAACAGTTGCCTTTGGATAAGCCCACGATGGAGTGCCTCTTCCGCCGTGCTGACAGAATTTCCTATTTTCACTGAAAATTACGTGGTTAGGAAAGTCTTCCACCCCACCGTTACCCCACTGCACCGCTTAGGAAGGGGACGTGAAAGCTCTCCGCTACTCCCAGTCGAAAAACGGCCGCGTTAATAATAAAAATAACATACAGATAAAGCAACTACAAAGAGAAAACACGCCACAAACACACGAAACGAAGGGTTACCTCACACCCAGACACACCTCACCGCAGCCGCCGTTACCAGCCGCAGGGAGAACGAAACGGAAACCGGAGCGCTCAGACCAGCCGCCCGCCGCCGACCCCCACCCCACCGCGCCGGCGGGCTCTGCCCGGCCACCTCCGCAACTCTGCCTCCGAGGCTCCGGAGCCGCGGGCTGGAGTCAGCCTCAGCGGCGCCGCGGCGAAACCACCCGGGCACGGCCCTTCCTCGCCGCCTGCCCCCGTCTCCGCCACGGCCGCTCACCTGGCGGGCAGCGCGGGGCCGTCCGGAGCCGCCGGCAACAAGTTCTCGTCTCGCCCTGAGGAGAAGTCGCCGCCCCGCACCGGGGAAACAGCGCACCACCAGCGCTTCCTCCTTCCGGGCCCGGGGGTGTGAGAAGGGGCGGGCCGGCCCGCTGTCCTCCCCGGCGGCCAGCAGCAGCCCGGCCCCCGCCTGCCCCGCGCGGAACAAAGCCCGGCGCTGCCGCGCCGGCGCAGAGCCGCGGAGGCAGCGCGAGTGACGTGACGTGGCGCGCCGCGGGCTGAGGGAGCGGCAGCGGCTGCCAACGGCTGCGGCGGGCGAGGCGCCAGGCGCTAGCCCGGGCCAGAGGTGGGGCTCCGGGGCGTGCAGACGTGGTAACGGCCCGCCCCGCCCCCTCCCCTACCTTGCAGCCGGGGCCGGAGGAAGCGGTGAGGGTACGGAGGAGGCTGGCAGCGGCTGGAGGGGGTGCCGGGCTGCCGAGGGAGGGGGAAAGGGGAGGGGGTGGCGTCCCGCAGGCCTGCGCCGAGGGCGGGTGGGGGGCGTTCCCTGGGAGCCCCGAGGGCGGAGGGGTGTGGAAGTGCCCTGGGGGGCAGAGGGCAGTCGGTCACTTTCGGTGCCCCGGGCCGAGCGCAGGCAGGGCCGTCCCGGCGGGAGAGCGGGCGGGAAGGGTACGGGAGGCTCTGGGGGGAGCCGCGGTCCCTTCCTCTGTACTGCGCGGAGGTGCGCTCTGCAGTTGTCCGTGTTAAAGCTGAGGTGGTGGTCCTGTATTAAACTATTTCCCTAACTACCGTTCAGATCTCGGTTTTTTTTTGTGTTGGTTTTAACTTCATAATACGTGCTCTCAATCACAAAGGTGTTTTAAAAGTTAGAAGATAGCATTTTTGCTGTTTTTTTGGAGAGCAAGAGGTGTTTTTTTCCTACATACTTCAAATTCAGAGCATGCTTCCTAGTGACTCACAAACAGCTCTAAGCTTGGTGCTCTTGTGACAGATTTGGATTTTAAACAATGCCTTTTACCCATGTATGTGACTATGTAAGTATCTCTAATATGTAAATATTTATATTTTGACATGTGACTAAGCGGCAATACTGCAAAATGATCCAGAAAGAAGCACATTATCTCAAATTGTGCTAAACCAAATCCACCAAGTATCTAGTCTATTTTGAGCAGTATGGTGGAAGATTTTAGGCTTAAAAATTCCACTCTGTACTTCCGCTTGGTCAGAATGTGAGCTTTTGTACTCTTCAAAACTGGAGATTCATATTGCCTGGATATATTCGGACCTTAATTTTAGCAAAGAGGAAATTATAGCTTTTATCTAGATGCATTATTTCATTTATCTCCTGTATTTTCTTATTAATGGCTTTCTATTAACTGATGTCTGTGGCTTTACAGATGGCATGAAATCGTTACAACAGAACTATTTCTAAATTAAATCTTGATTTGCAATCCCATTTTTTAAAATGAGAAAATTAATTTTCCCCTTTAATGTGGAGTAGGTAATAATTTTTTTTAAAAGTCTACAAGTAAAGCAGGATAGTGAAATTGCTGATGAAATTGTGACAGTGATCAACTATAAAAAGAAATATCATGCTTTCAGTCCTTATGATTTTAAATGTATCTTCAAAATGGCTTATTGTACCACAGATGAAATATTTCTGGAAAGGTGAAATTAGCAAAAGTTTGAAAAGTCAGTTCAGTTTGAGAAAATATGAAAGCAGTGCTCTATAGTATAGAAAACAAATTTTCTCAAAGTCTTATGAAAGTATTATGACACTTTAGAAAAGTTCACATAACTAGAAAACATAATTAACACTGAAGGAAACATTTTTGGGGTGTATTTGTGTAACTAAAGGGCAAAAGGTTATATTTGGGGATGCTTAGAAGTAACTAGTCCTTTTTGGGGTTTTGTTGTTTGTGGTTTTTTGTTTGTGTTTTTTTTTTTCCTAGGTCTCTCTTGCTTCTGCTTTTTAAAAACACAAAATGTCTGAAGTTAAGGAGAGGAAAAACGGTACTTCTTCATCCAAGACCAGTGAAGGTTCACAAAAGGTTGAGAAGCACAGTAACTGTGGGAAGCTGGCAAATCCCAGGACCAGCAATAATAGGAGTTCCTTTTGGATGGACTCATGGACAAGCTTGAGCATAATTTCCCTTGCTGTTTGCCTGGTGCTGACCTGGTAGGTAAGCCTCTAAGGTGGATTTTAGTATTTTCTTTTGTATTCTATACTGTATTCAGTCACAGGCAATATGATTAGTTACATTTAAATATGGTGTTTGGGTTAAGTGACTGTAGAAACTTGTTAAAGCTAAAAGGATCAAGGAAAGAGTACCAGTATTCACAAGGGTGGAAACATTGGCATACAATGAGGGATTATAAAAGCTCCATCTGTTCTATCATGTTGAAAGTTTAAAAGGTGCCTTGCTCATGAATTGTAAATACCTGCTTTGGAGACTACATTTAACCATGAAGAGCAACTTAATCTGACAATAAGTACAAATAAGGCTCATTTGGCAGGTAATAAATAAATCAAGAGTAGAAGTGAAGTAGAGTTTTCTGTAAATAATTTGCTCGGCAGTGTGGTAAATTGTTCATCAGGTGTAGTCTTCAAGTAAAGGTCAAATGTCTTTGTAAAAGATGTTTTAGAATATCTTAGCAGCGTCAGTACCTTAGTTCCATCAGAAACTGAGCTTCTTGCAGAACTGATATGATGAAATTCTCAGAACTCTAGTGCAAGAAATTAGTCCAGATTATTATACTCTAGAAATCAATCTGAAAATTGAGGTAAAATTTGTTCTTATTTTAATGTCACCCAGATTTCATTATCTAAATCTTTGAGAAACAGAACAACATCGTAGAATAAAATTATTAGTGATGCTTCTGCTGTTTTATGTGTATCTGTTTATGTCTGTGTTGCATGTATCTATCTATAGCTAGCATTTTACCTTTTATTGCCTAATTTAATCTGTATAGACTATTGTAGATATTTTGAAAATTCTAATTGCTATGCAATATAGTAATTATCAATTTATGAAAGCACAAGTATTTTAAATAAACTCTATTGTTCTAGATAAAATTGTTCTTACTACTGAGAGGACCCCTGCATAGTCTACAGTAAAACCTTGTTTTGGGATTAATGAACATCCAGCAAAATTCAGGGTTCTTGCTTGGTTGTCTCATTTCCTTTTTAACTGTATAAAGTGCTTACAGTCCAGAAAGCTCCCAAGTTCACATAAATGAATCTAGAAATTATATAAAGTACAGGATTGAGTTCTTGACTGTCTGTTCACAAAGCTGGCATCATCATAATAGTGGCTATAAAAGCTTTGCCATAATGCACCATATGTTCTTCAATGGTTACAGTTAAACAACATCAGAGTTAACCAGCCTTTCTAAATCCAAAGGCTTCCGTGCATGATTTTGTGATGCATTGCAAGAAAGTACAAATTATTTTTTTGTGTTTTATTTCCATTGGTTAAATAATACTTTATCCATAAAATACATTGTGAGGCAATGCATTACGAGCATGTAACGGCCTCCCTATGTCAGCAGTCTTACCGGACAATTTTCCTGTTTGAATGGCATACAGTGTAAAAACAAAACACATCTATGAATGTTTCCTTATCATTCCACTTCTTTGGAAGATAACTCCAGTATGAAGACAGATCAACTCCATTAAATCCTAATTTTTTTTTTTCTCTCATGTATTGATCTAGCAAATTCTGTGAACACAAATCCCTGTGGTAACAGATTGCTGTGAATCAGGTCCTGGAACACTTAATATATGCTAATTATGTAGTTATGCTTACTATTTATTTACTTGCAATTTGCAGGTTCCTATTTCAGCAGTCAGGTCGATTTGCTGTTATGGAAAAAAAGTACAATTTCTTACAGCAAGAAGCTGAAAAATTCCTGGATGTGGAAAATAAAGTTAACTTAATTTCTGAAAAGGTAAACATTAACATCTTAATTGGATAATCTCTGGTGAACATTTACCATTGTTTTACTTTGTTGTCATTTAGTTAAATTTAACTGACTGTGTTAAAATAAATTTTCATGATGTGTTCTACTTCCCTGTGAATAGGAGAATATTTCATGTGACTAAATGTATCAATCCATACCATTGTTCAAGTATGTGAATATAATGGTTGTATCTTAGTACTATTTTTTAGACACCAAACTATTTTTAAAAACTTATATTTATGCACATACCTCATGCCACCATTATTGTTCTGTGTATAAGTCTAATACACATTGATCTGAAGAAAATTTACAGGCATTTTTATGCAGTAAAGTAGATCTGTTCTAACAATATGAAAGACATAATGAAGTGATAGTAATATTTTTTTAATTGCTATTTTATTTTCTTATCTATGTGTGACATTAGCAAGTAGAAAACTTGGGCTGGCTGCCGAATTATCCTCTATATCTTACAGATAAGGATGGGAGTACAGCATGGCTTATGCCAGCGGTGTTGTTTTAGCACTGATCTCACAATGATGTCATTTATACATGATGTAATTTGGATATTTATATACTACACTTTAGATTGCAAAATGTTGCATGGGATTTAGGTAGTGTGATATATTTTACAAAAAAAAAAAAAAACTCCAAAACCACCATGGAACAGAGGGGATTGACAACAAAGAAAATGGCACGTATTCTATAGAAATTCAACAATAAACATACCCTTTTCTGTGACTTTTTCATGCTAGGTTAATCAACAATATTTTAAAGATGAAATATGAAAACAAATCATATAGGAGCTTTGTAACAAATAAAGTGGCTTCTAAGGGACTTTATTCTCTGTTAAATAAATGCAAGTGGTTTTCTATTCTTACTTTTGCTAAGTAGACATGGACGTTGTTTTGTGTTATAAATGCAGCTTGAATCTTCTGAAAGTATCCTACGAGAAGCTGCCTCATCCATCTCTGTGATGACTGAGTTTGAGCAGGAAATATCTTGTCTTCATAACATCATAAATGATATTCAGAACAATGAACAGACTCTCTCTATAAAGATGCAGAGCATTAATGAGAAGTTCCAAAATGTTACAAATTCCTGGAGAAGCAGCTTGGACGAAATGAACACAAACACTAGTGGTTTAAAATCTGAAGCGAAGTTCATACATACAGAAGTTACTTCCCAAATTAATGAAGTTGACCAAAGAATTAAATCCCTTTCAGAAAGAGTAAGAGATTTGGAAGACAGTACAGCCAGAAATATTAAAACACTAAAAAGGCAAGAAGATGATGAATTCTCTAGAATTGAACAAAAGTTGGACTTGCATGCAAAGGCAGTTGAAAAGCTAGAAGAAGAACAGAATAGCCTGGTAACCAAGGACACAGACCTGAATCAGAAACTTGCCAACTATGAACCTAAAATTGAGGAGTGCAAGACCCATTTGCCAACAATTGAAAATGCTATTCACTCTATTCTTAGATTATCAAGTGAATTGCTAAGTATGGAGAAAAAGATAAAGGACTTGACAAGACAGCTATATACTGTGGAAAATGATGTGTTCAAAACTGTTTCTGATACAATGGCAATGCAAAAGGTTCTTGAAGGCATACAGTACAATGACAGCATATTGACAGTGCAAAATGAAATAGTGGTTTTAGAAGAAGACATAGAAGTATCTTCAAAAGTAAAAGAAGTAACTTTAGAAAGCTGTAACTTAGAAAATGACCAGAAGGGGAATAAGTGAATTTGGACTTACGGTTTCCACTGATGAAAGAGCACTTTATTATAAATAATGTGACACCAACATCTGTTAAGGGCAGCTGAAATATTAAATTTAAATAGGCTTTGGGGGCAGGGAGTATCTAATTTATCCATAGATCTAAGAGATCTACTTACACAGGATGTAGTACTACCTAATAGGCCTGGTAGCTGTTCATTGAAATTTCGATCTTGGGACCACCATTTGTGTCTACAGACTTACATCTTGATAATTTCCGATGCCTGATTTCTGAACTCAGGAAAGGAGATTGCTTAGTAGACAGCATGACCCCACAACATTTATGACTTAATCAGGCTTAAGTTAAATGAATGTACAAAACCAGAATAATTTATCTAGAACTCTACTGAAGTCCTCACTAAACAGTTAATGCTGCCTGTTCAAGAGACTATTAAACCAGCATTTCTCAATGTTATAGAGTCTTTCAGTTTCATATATTTATTACTTATGTATAGATTTGTATTTGTTTACAGTCATTCAATAAAAATATATTGTAGTGGATTGCCCTATTCTGGTACATAATCTAGTTCAAAATAAATTGCTCTTCTAGAAAGGGTATGGAATAAGTACTCCAGTGTTCCATTAAGAAATACTATTCTATATGGAAATGTTTTCTTTAATACTTTTCACAAGTGTGTTCCAGTGTGTTTCTGCTTCATATATTTTTGGGGAAGGGTGGCTAAATTACTAGTGGTATGCACCCCAATTTAATGTCTTTCATCAACGTCAACCCTACTGAAAGCTGAATGTACACAAGATTGAACAGGAAATCCTTATCCTTAGAGGGCATTACCTAGGCAACAAGCACAACTCTCCACAACCTAAATGTTGGTATTTTGTTTCTAAGCAAACAGTTCTGTGCTAGTGAGGAATGACCAACACTACCAAAAAGTTAAAGATAACTTTTTTCGTTGGTGATCTTTTTACTACTAGTGTCAAGAAAAGGATTAGTATGAAACTAATTATAGCCTCTTAGAATGTGTTTCAGCTTACCTGTTTGGTGTTTTTTTCTCTCCAAGTTCTACACTGACTTACTGGGGATTGAACAGAATAGTGTCACATAAGTATTCTCCTTGCTTGCTCTCAAATTTGAAAACCAAGAACCAATTGTTAAAAAAAACAAAAAAAGTGAACTAGCAAGTTCAGCGAAAAATCCAACAGTAGTATGAATGTTCCCTCATTAACGCAGCTTTTATGGAGGCAGGCAGTTTAAGTAATTCTTTTCCTGTGAAGTATTTTGGTGGCTATTTAAACAAAAGGGAACCATGCCGAATTTCTTTGGCTTTTTCTTCTGTGAACACCATGGTCAAAATATGTATTACAATTACCAAAATAAAAGTACATCAGTTAATTATGGTCCATGATTTTTGGATAAGAGAATTTTAAAGTAGGCATCTTTCTAAAATGTTTCTGAATATCCTTCTACATGTGTCTTTCTGGATCATGCAGGTTATAGGCTTAATACAAAAATTTCCGTAAATGAGAAGCAGCTTGCATTTGATGACTTGTATTTTCAGAGGTCATGGTGGAAAGTCATATAGCACCTTCCTGTAATTTTTGTTACAATAGAGAAGGTAGTAACATTTGAATTTGTTGTGTATACTGAAAAAAAATGAAATTTTTGGTTCTGTTGCAACAGAAGTTTATTTCCTAAAGACAATTTCAATATCAGAGTAGTAAGGTATTTCATTAGAATACAGCTTTAATTTTTGAGTTGTTAAGCTAGAAATCTTGTCAAATATTTTTATTTGTATCCCTCTAGTGTGAAAAGATTTGGAACTTAATGGAACAGCTGGAAGATCTTCAAATGATTTCTCACATTAAACATCTGCAGGAAGATATTTATACAATGAAAACATGGTCTAGCAGCATAATTAAAAAACAAGAACAACTGCAGAAGAATTTAACAACTCTTTTTCATGCAATTTCAAGCATTGAACAGAATGCAGCTTCCGTAGCAAAAAACATAACTTTGACGATTGTGACAGTAAAAACTGACATAAGGCGCATTTCAGGCCTAGTCTCAGATATGACTGCGTTGACAGATTCTTTGCAAACACTAGAAGATAAAGTAGAAAAAGGTGAAAAGAAGACAGTAAAAAATGTAGGTGACCTGCTTACCAGTAGCATCGACCGAAGTACAAAACTACAAGACTTGGCATCCAGTAACGCAAGAAAAATTGAGCAAATTAAGACACTGTTATCTGAGTTAAGGAGTGATTTTAACAAGCATTCAGATAGACTTTTGAATCTCGAAGGTGACAGAGCAAAAGTTCTGAAGACGGTTACATTTGCAAATGATTTAAAACCCAAGATGTACAAACTTAAAAAGGATTTTGCCATCTTGGAGCCATTAATAAATGACCTAACACTGAGAATAGGAAGATTAGTGGAGGATGTGTTACGACGGGAGAAGGAAATTGCTTCACTGAATGAGAAATTGGCCAATCTAACCAGAGTTCAAACTGAGATCAAAGATATGAAAGATGAAATAACGAAGATTTCAGACATGAATTGATCATCACTGTGATATGTCACTGCCTAAAGAATAGTAGTGTTTGAGGAGTGTTAACTCCATCACGTGTAGTACTAAGAAGAAAGACAGTATTTAAAGGCTTCATTTAGAAGCATACTGAAAAACTAGAGATTTGTCCTCTTCCTTTGCAAAGGATGGAAAAAAGTCATACTGATTTAAAGGGACAAGCTATAATGTGAGCAAAAAACATGTCTCTCTGCATGTATTTGTCTTTCTGAAGGATGACAGGTCATATATTTAATAAATTGCTTGTTCTGTACAATAAAATAGTCAAGACTGACAGATCTTCAGCTTTCCTTTCCTGCTCCAAAGGAGGGAATAAAATTGTGGTTTCCAGATAGAGTTAAACAAGAGTTAGTCAAACTGCAGTAGCAATTTAATATTTGACTCAATGTATTCACTCTATGATTTTTGTAAACTATAGCACTTTCCTTTTTTTTTTTTTTAATAATCAATATTTAAAGAGGTAAATGCAGTGAAGCAAGCAATGCCCAGAAATATTGCTGATGCCTTGCAAAAAGCTAGTCACACATTTAGATGGAATAATTTGTATAAGGTTTTCTGTGAGGCTTTATAATTATAAATTACAATTACTGTGCAGCACTGTTATGTCTTTAAAACATAGAACCCTATATGGGGCCAACACTTTGAAATTCCTAGTAACCCTACTGATGGCTTTCTCCCAGTGTCACAGTATCTGTTCAGGAATCCTAACAGTGTTATTCATTCATCGTTTCTTACCCTGTAAAACACTGCAGTGAGCAGCAGAATTAGCAAAGAGAAGCTACTTAGCTCCCAAAAGGTTAGACTTACATGAGCCACTGGCAGTGTTTCTGTGGTGAAGAGCAAGAGTTTGAGATCTGAGACATTTGAAAATGCAGTAGGCGGTAGATTGAAGTGACAAGATAACGGGAATGGGTTTAGCAGAGGAAAAGGGGAAAAGTGCATTAAATAGGAATAAAAATAAGTATAAAAACCAATTAGGAGAGATACAGCAATTAAGAAAATCCCTATAAATGGAATTATATCAAGAAGTATAAGCATACAGTAAGGCCTTTGTAACTTCTCAATTGTTTAGTTGGTCATACCTGAACATCTTGCAGCTACTAGACTCTTGATTGTATGGAAGATACAACCATTCCCCTCCCTCACTATTCTCATCTTCATTCAGCATTCTGTATCTTTTGGCCTGCTTCACGTTGCTGGTCTTCCGTACCTCAGTCAACCTCAAATGCTTTGTTTCATCAAGTTTCCCTCTTTTTGGTAGAAGTCCATTCCTACCTCCCAATTTTCTTTTACCCCTTTCCAGTCCACCTGACAGACCGCAAGGATAAACCTGTCAAAAGACAAGTTTTCCTAGAAAGCATCCACAGATACTATTTACCAACCAGTGTCCCCTTGCTCTTTCACACAATTCTTAAGCAAGCCCCTGAAAATAACCAAATGGCATTTGAAGGAGACAGAACAGTTGAAGAATATCCAGAATGATCAGCCATGCTAAAGCATGCGTTGTGTATCATACCTGAAAAAATATATATACATGCACATACGTACACCATAAGTGTTTGGGGTTTACATAATAAATATATCTTATTTGTATATTAAAACCTGATAGTCACTGAATCCACTAATACTGGGAGCGTTTTTTTGTGTGCAAACTCATGTTAGTCCCATCAAGGAGAGCACTTGGCACAATAGACATGGTTACCAGAAGATACAGCTATGCGAGAAATACATCCCATGCGTCTTTCACTATGACGCATATGATGCAGTTAACAATTACCAGGGGATTAACTGCATCATGGGCTATAGTCATTTTATTTATTTTGTTTTCAACTTTATGAATTAATCATTTCTGGACAGTAGCCAGTAAAAATCTGGAGAGGCAGAACTGGAGAATCAGTAGAGCACTATCTACACAAGGGAAGAGAAGTGGAAAACATGCTCCAGCTGCATAGTTAATCAGAGAAGTCTTGACACAGCAAAGGGGTCTTTCTGGATGGAAAGAGCACACTGTCTCTTTGGAACAGTAACCAGAAAATAAGCCAGGATACGTAACTGTTGATTTCACTTTCAAGCCCCAAATGAATAACCTCCAAATCTTAGAACACATCTACCAGTGAAAAACTGAGTATAGAGTCCTGTTCATGGTCTCCATGGGAAGTTAAGTATGCAAAAAATTTTACAGAACCACTAATTTATCTATAGATGTATGCAGACCACCCACCCTTCCTTCCCGGGAAGTGCAGGTCCAAAGCATTGTGATCCTTTCAGAAACTTTGTTGCTACAAGCAAGAGAGAAAAAGTTTAAGTCACAGAAGTAAAGTTCACTTGAAAAAAATTACGGATCTAAAGTTTACACACCCACTGTATTGTCCTCAGAAGTAAGGCGAACGATCAGTAATTCCCCCATAATCTGCACAGGTATTACAAATCTTCATTTGCCCTTCAAGCACACAACTCCACTGTACTAAAAAACTAAATGCAAGTTTTAGAGTTGCTTTGTAGTTACAGTGGTCTAAGGACAGAGGCAAAGCTCTTTCTACAGTGGAAAAGATGAGGCAGAGCGTGAGGTATTTTTCATAAATTTAAAGCAGACTACTAACCTCGCCTCCTTGGTTTAGTACTGTCAGCAGTGGGGAGAGTATCAGCTCAGTAAAAGTACAACCCCTTAGTTCATTTCTAGGGGCACTCAACAATACTCTCTACAATTTTATTAAGCGATTGAGAGATTCAGGTAAATAATGAAAGTTACAGCTATGCTACTTAAAACAGATCATCCCATGCAGCCCAACCTGTAGTGATACTCAGAACACCTTTGCTTTTAACTTAGTATGCAGGCATAGAACTGGCCAATTATATTCTTGCCAGCAACTCACAAGGGAAAAAAAAAACACAAAACAAAACAGCATTAAGTGATCAATGCTGAAAAATGACACGAGCAAAGTAATCCCAACACATTGAAATCTACTTTTTGACACCAGAACATCAGCTCAGCCAAGAAGTTTCTGCTAGCGACATCCTTCTCCCGTATCACTCAAGTTAACAAAAATCATATCCTCTAACGAGGCCATGTAGCTACTAAGCTCAGCTATCCAAAGTACTCATATTTGCTATAAAAAAGCAGGATGTTTATTGTTTTCATTGTGAACTACATAATTTTTATGTAGAAATGCAAATGATTTGCAACTCTTTGTATTATTACATTTTAAAATTATATGTAACAAGCATTTCAGCAAGTATCAGCAACATCAGCGTATTTGTTTGACCTGTAGTACAACCTGATACAAACACAGGGTGTGAATGGAGTTGTTATTCCAAATTTATATAGACAGTACGCTTTAAACCAGAAAGCTGTTCTCAGCTCCAGTAGTAGCAAGAAAGGATGCTTTCTCCTTCATAAAACAATATACACAAGCAGCACGTACATAATCCATATTTTACAAAGCACTTTTGGGTTTAGTTACTGGAGTTAYCAGTTATACTTGATTCAAAATGGAGTGTTCCTTTTTGATACAGGACTTCCCTTGCAATGAAAGCGCAAGTCCATCTGAAGCACCGTGGCTCCCCTGCCCCATGTCTCAACTTTTGGAAAAAGTTATCACGCATCATGCTACAAAGCAGTTATCAATGACGAAGTTGACCTTTTAAATGCATTTTAATACTACAGTTTTCCCACTGAAGCTTATTTAAAATATCAGTGGGTGACCCTTTAAGCAACAGCATTTTATATGTTAAACCCCTTCGTCTCAAGCTTCTGAGCAAGCCTATGGCTGAACATCAATGAAGTCAGCAGCTGGAAGGCAATTCTCCCCCCCTCTTGGATTTTCCACTGAAACACAACACTGAAAGTACCACTAAGTGTATTCTCCCTTTCGCAGTTACAAAAGAAAAGAACAGCTAGCTGCCCCTTGTAGTCTTATCTCAGACTCACCTCGATAAAATTACCTGAGCATCTTTAAGATAGTTTCAGGTCTACTCTTGAACAGTAAGAAAATGGATTTAAGATTCTCCTATTACTGCACATATTTAAAATGGCTGCACAAAGGTGACCCAATTCTAGAGAAAAATTGTGTGATTTTGCTCCACATGCAGAATGACAAGAAACAGTCTTGAGAAATCTAGCTTATTATTGGATTACTTGACAATCAGACTACCTCACTGCAGGAGCAAAGTCTGTCTCATTCTTCTGCCAGCCTTAAAAGTTGACAGAAGTGCTTCACTCTCCCAGGATTAGAAGGAACTGGAGATGTTTTCCAGCAAAGTCTACTGACTTAAAACATACCTTTAAAGAAACGATGATACTCAGTACACAAAAGCGTACTTATTCTAACAAGCTGAACCACATACAAAAGTTAACTTCAATAGCTGACTTAGTATCAATGGTCTTGATACAAGATCAAGTCATGGTTAATACTCTTCTCCAAGGAAGCTCTTAGGAGCATTTAATGATTTGTTAAATAATTTCAAATCTTCCCACTCACAATGGGGCAATAAGATCTACATGCTTACATTATGAAATATATTTAATTCAACACCAAATTACTTGTACAAATGCTTTATTTACTTACGGAATTTGACTTTGCTGTATAATGCAGCTAGATACTAACCACTCTAAGAATGTGTTTAGTGTCATGGTGACAGGGAAATAGAACAGTTTTAGATTTTACTCCACATTTTGAAAGGTGGCAATTCAAAATAAGGCTCAGCTTGTTTAGCATAACCATCCAAAATCTTGGAAGTCAGAGGATTTTCCCAGGGGGTGAGAAGCTCAACGCTATGTAAAATGGCAGCGGGAACATCAGACCAGTAAAATGCAGTGGTCAGTATATTTACGCTACTCCAATAGTGCCTGCTTTAATTGTCCTTTTGACTCTAAAGGACACAAGTAAAGAGGAAGGATACGTGAATGCCACGCCAAGTTCAGTATCATCAGCTCACGTGCTGAAAGGCAGCATATCCAAACAGTTTTGCACAAAAGACACACTCCAGCTCTTAAAGTAGTACTGGATATGGTGAACCCCTTATATACCATTGCCATTTTCTGGATTTTTCTCAATATGATTATCAACCGTGGGTTCTTGAACAGGCAAAACACAGAAGGCAGCATGCTCAACTTTCTGTAAAAGACTGGAGAAAAGAAATTCATTGCCTTARCAAAACATTGTGTGTGTCTCCTCTTGCATGCCTAGAAGCCTAGATTTTTTCCTTCATATCAAGGTCCAAAAAAGAAAAAAAAAAAACCAAAGGCTATGGCTTCTTGCACTGCAGAAGTGCATGGTTCAACCAAAACTCAGCACTACAGTTACACTAATTTAGAAAACAAAAAAACAAAAACAAACTAGGGAAAAGCTGGCAAGTTTGTCAAACTCTACAGTAAGAGGCAAGCCATTTTTATTTTACTGAAAAGCTGTAGTAAGATTTTAGTGGTCGGGTATCTTTGAGAATCTTTATTAACATCAGCTTTTCTTTTGTTAAAGTAGCAGCTACTGTTTAATTCCACAGTACAACCAAAAGGACTGAACTCTTTGGTGCAGTTCAAAGCCAACACAAGCAGAAACTAGTAAGTAAGCCTAAGTTATGCTAGGATGACCACCCAAAGCAGAAATGGCTCTATTACATATAAGGTTCCTTTTATCTCAATGGAGAACACCGATATGATGACCAGGATGCCCTATCAGACTGCAGTCTCATCTCAGCCATTCAGTTCAGCTATCCTACAGTAATAGCTTATTATAGGCAAATAAAACAGTGGACTCGAAGTGCATAGAACTGCAGTTAGTTTCTGCAGTTCTGCAAGGATAGGTTCTTGGCACTTATCTGGAAACAGTGAAAGTCTATTTTTGTTACAATTGTTTCACAATTTTCTAATTCCTAAAGCGTAGAATAGGTTAATTTTTTTATTATTTGGGGGAGGAAGTATTTGAGGTATTTGCTGCTATGAAATGAAGCTTACATATGCAGTAGTAAACAGACACTAAGCACTCTGTTTCTCATTTATTTCAGGCAATGACAGTGGTAGAATTTAAACCCTCATGTGGGATGAGGGCACAGCCAATAATGACATCATATAGAGTTTGTTTTCTACATAGTCAAATATATAAAAGTTTCATGAAACTCATCACTGGGACAGCGAGCATAGTCAGTCCATGAGTTGTCTATTCAGTTAGACCAAGCTTCTTCTTCAGAGATTCTGGCATTTCAGGTGGAGGTGGACGAGGAAGTCTGAAATAAACCTTCACAGAATCATAGATGAACCACTGTAGTGCAGTCAGGGTACCAATCATAATGATACGAGCAAACAGACCTTTCCATACACCTGTAGAGCAAAACATAAAGCATGAGTAGCATAAGAAGCCAGGAAAAAAAGAAATGCTCCCCAAAACACCACAAACACTTGATCCAAAATACATGAAAGTTAGGGCGTACCTTTGAATCCAAGCCTCCTAAGAACCTGTGAAGCAGAACTGCCCTTTTCTTTGTTCAACACAGACACCACGGAATCAGCAGGATGGGAAACAATTGCACAGAACACACCAGCTGAAAGAATAATTTTACATTAGTTCTCTGGTGTTTTAGCTGTACCATTACTATGTACACTAAGTACAACCAACTGAAACCACACCTTTTAATAAATTGCACAGAAGTTACGTCAAGCCTCCTGGTATCCTAAAAGGACAGCAGGTACATAAGTATAATGTGACGTGAATATCAGAAAACACCTCGGTTCTACTCTTGCAGCACCTCTTCTGCTAAAACAAAACTCCTTCTAGATCTCTGGATATTGAAAATCCCCCTTCCGTCCAGATTTCTCTCCCCTTCCTTCAAACTTCCCAAGCCTAGCAAAGATAGAAGTTTTTTCACTTAAATCATCTGCAGTTTCTAAACTTGGACATTAACATTGTTAATACATAGGAAGAGTATTGTCCTACTACAGACCCATTTTCCACTTACAGATTGAATATAGTTTTTTTCCCCTGCACATTTTAAAGTTACAAGTAAATTCTCCCATTCTAGTTACATCTATTTGATATTCTGAAAAGGCATAGGCTTCTAGAGTTGCAGTAGTCCATTAATGAAGTGTAGGACTCGAAGATTCCTTACCAATATAGCCTGCAACAAATGTCACTACCAGCTGTTCTCCTTTTGTACATTCACTTCGTGGCTTGGGAACGACGTACTTGTAGAGAGCTTCAACAGTACGTTCAAAGCAGGCAAATTTCATCATTGTGTATGGAATCTGTCTCATCCATAGAGGAGCAACACCTTTATAGAAACTGAACCAGAGAAGAAACAAACTCAGTTTCATTTTCTCCAGTATGTAAGGCACATTTCTAACTTGAAAAAAATTAGTTAGCTTATTGTTGCTATCGGGAATACAACTTCTAAATACTGACACTGTAAGGCTTAAGTGTCTCAATACCTACAGAACAGAAATTTAAGTTTTATTAGTTCCTGAGTATGAACTTAAAACAGCAACACAAATTAGAATTTGCCTGATCCCTATGCTGCACAGCTGTTTGTGGTCACTTTTCATTACAATGCATTGTAGTAATGCAGTACTGACAGTACAAATGCAGTAAGGCTCATGTCTGCATACCAGCCAAGTCCTGATAGTGATAAATGACTTGTATATTTACAGCCACTTCTATCAGAACAGAAAGCTAACATGCAGTTATATTACTCTTACATGCCAATGACTCAAGCATCTTTGACTGTACAACCAAAAAGTTGCTGAGTATCTCTGACTGGAACTGCTAGAAACTGAAGTTATCCAGCAGAACTCAGCACAAAGATACTCACAAAGATGGATCTAAGGAGCATGTGGAATTAACAGCCAGTTCAGCACAGATTCCCTGAAGTATGTTAAGTTGTTATCTTGAAATACAAAGACCAAAAAGTATTATAAGGTAAAGCCACAATTAGTTTTAGCAACAGTCTTTCATTAGGAAAAAATACTCAACATCAAGAACCTTAATGAAAATAAAAATCAAGAGATACTTACGCCCAGATGCCTTCTTCTCCAAACATTTTAGGTACAGCCTGCCGCAGAGTGTTAGCATATCCAGGCTGTGTCTGAATACGAACTTTAGCAGCTTCCATTGGAGCCAGAGCAATGTCAGCAAAAAACTCCGCACTGGCAGATGCAGCTAAATATAGAGAAGTACGCCACAAATACGCATTTTCCTGAAGTGAATTTAAACACACATTTTTATTAATGAACCGTGCTTTTGTGCTTACTCTGCATTACTAATACTATTATGTTGCAGACATATAGCCTCATGTAAACCACACTAAAGGCTTACCTCTCCCAGCATGTTGCCATATAGGATTTTGAAAACTTCATAGAAACCAAATTTACAAAGCCCCTGCATGGAATAGCCAATGAAGGTCGGAGCCCATCCCTTAGCCAAGCCACGAACGCCATCTTCTTTGACTGTCACTGAAAATCCATTGAAGATGCTCTTGTATTTTTCTGGATCAACCTAAACAGAATAGGCAGTTAATTGCTTGATATAGCTTACTATTTCCCCTCTCACACCCCAATCTGAAATATAAAATTCTTAAATTCCTCATACAGCTGGCTTCCTAATGTTCCCTGGACAGACAATGTACTCACCACAAGGTTACACTAATGTAACTGTAATGGTTACTTGCTAGTCTCAAACCCTAACTTATTTTAACAGTCAGTATGTTCCTCAATACTCAGGAACCACCAAACTGTCTGAATTTTGCTTTACATTTATTCTCCAAATCAACCATACGACTTTCTGTATCGAAAAAGATTTACTGAAATCACTATTCTAACACTGTCAGTAGTATACTAGTATAATTACGTTTAGATTCGATTCTTTAAAAATTTGACAGCTTCTGTCAGCAATATCATCCACTCGTTACACCTCACCACAAACCAAGCCTGATGATTCACCTGATTCTTAATCAGAAAAGGTTATTTGTCCACTGTTAGTCTCATCCCTCCACACAGTCAGATTAAGACAGATGGAGCGAAGCAGATCAAGGAGTACTCAAGAATTTCTACACTTGTACTCTGACTTCACAGTAAAGGCTACATATAAAATATTTTCTGCACATAACACTTTGAGTGAGATTTCAGTAATAACTTATTAGAAATTAAAAAAAGACCAATTTGAATAATTTTGCTTTCATGTGAAAGGAAACCATTTAACAGAAATTCTTAAACAGGTCATTCTGACAAATTTTAAGTCACATCACACTGTTACTTTTCACATTTGACATCATCCAACATTTCCTCAGAAGGATAAGAAGGAAGATATCAAATTAGAAGTCAACCAAAGCTTTCAGAAAGAGCTATGGGACATGCATGCCAACCTTCAGTGACTGATATTTTGTCTTGCAGTCTGGCAACAACCTACATGAGAAATAGTTCACCTAAACATGTCAATTTTAAAAGATTCAGAACTTCAGAAAATTGGATATTTAATTGGGCACTGTAAAATGAGACTAAGTTCATGTCAGAACCATCTTAATTATCATCTACATAAAAGGTGACCTCTTCTTAAAAAGAAATGAGAGGGCAGGCCACAGGTGTCTTCCTGCAGAATCTAGGATTAGTAACATGCTCTGTACTGGATCTGTAAAGAGATAAACGCTGACAGGTTTTACAAGGTCACACCTGTAGTCAACAGTCGACCCTCCTCTTGTACCTTCCTTTCAGTGCTGGAGAAGGAAGGGGAAGTATCACCACCCTCATCACGTAGGAAGCCCAGGGCTGGCAGCCCAAGCTGAACATACCTACCAAGCAGCTGAAGTCTGGGAAGTATGAGGCTTTGCTCCCAGTTGTATATGCAGACTTGCATAGCTCTCAGGCCTTCTGCCCATTAACCCAATTTGCAATCAGATTAAGAACTGTTTGAGATGCTACATCCTCTTCATCCATCATCAATCTCCTCCTTCCCAGGAAACTTATCTTAGGCACGGGTAGTCAAGCTACCGATCTTGGATTTTTAAGTCCGTAACAACAGAAAAGTGCACTTAAGCTACATTTTCAGAAATAAAACACATACTCAGCTACACCTATTCCCTACTAGTAGAAATACGGAATTCCTACACAGTTAGCCTGGTCTCAATGTAAATTTTGTAGAAAGCAGCATGTTGCCCTCATTTGATGCACCCCGTGTTTGTCTGACGTGTTACAGAATTGCTAGTTTGAGATTGAAATTTCAGGTATGCGAAAAAGCCTCTCATGTAAAGAATGCCAAATAAAGGCCTTCCAGAAGAACACAATTTTAAAGAATATCACATGCAGTACTCCTAGTGTGACTAGTAGGTCTGACTAATTAGTAGTTCCCTCCTAATTTCAGGAGTTCTATCATTACAAAATTGCCACTTTTGTAATCAGCACTAGCCTCAGCAACAGGGAAGTCGTTAACTACTTTATTTCCAAAAATTTAGAAGTGTGCTTTAATTTGCTTCATTCTTGAGGCACAGATTTGCCTGCATAAATTCATTAGTATGTTTTTATACATGGCTGTTCACTAGATTATTTTAATGCGGAAGCTGGTATCACAAATTAAATGCAATGTGACGACACTCCTTTCAGTTCAATCAAGAACCACTTCAAGGAAACCAGCCACAAGCACTGACAGCCTTACCAATACCATATCAAATTTTACCCATTCTACTCAAAGTGGCATCATTAGAAACTATCCAATCCATAAGCCATGCATTGATATCCACAACGTTAACAGATCAAATTATACATGCATGTCACTCCAGGCTAAAAACTGTAGATCTTCAAAACACCAAAGATACTATTTCCTTCCTCCAAAAGCACACGAATAGTGCCACATCGCCTACCAGACAGCAAAGAGTAACATTGTGGTGGGTGCCTTTCAGCAAATACAGTCAGTCAAACGTGCCTTAAATGTAGTCAAAAATAAGTCATCCAGATTATCCTAAATGCCTCTGCTTCTCTTGAAAGTGGTATTTTGTTAGTCTCACAGCAGCAGACTTGATAAAGTAGCATTCAAGTTTACTCACTTCCTGTTATGCAGAAAAGACTGTTGTCCCTACTGTAAACTCTTAATACGCTGGCTACATAGAGAAGAAGTTTGAGAAATGTTTAAGTTAATACAAACCTGCATACGACATTTCACTAAATCCAGAGGTACAACAGCAGTGTGTGTCAGGCCACAACTTAGGACCCCACCAACGCCACAGAGAGCATAAAACTTGAGCGAGCCATATTCACAACTGTGTTCTGCAGCAAAAAATAAAGACACACCATGCTTTTACATAAGCTCCATGCACTGTTGGACAATGATGTCCAGGGGATAGTTTATCCCTCCAATTCATTAGTAGATTAATTATACCACACTAAACATGCTTTGTCAATGTCACCACATACCAACATGCAGAACAAACCTGTATTCTGCATTTAACCAGGTCTAGAGGAACCAGTGCTGTATGTGTTGTTCCACAGCTAATAATCCCACCAAGGCCACAAAGCATAAAGAATCTGCCCGAGCCATATGCACAGCTGTATTCTAGTTAATTGGAAAAAAATTACATATATATGATCAATCATAAATGGTAACAAAGATCAGAAAATAAACAAAATTGGCTGAGTGCTACCTTCTCAAAAGTATTAAACGGAAATAAACTCCCATGCTATATTATTCAACTATAGTGTTATATTCAAAAATAATTCCCTTGCTTTAACACTTTTTGGACTGACAAGATTTGATTCTAGGCCTTCCAAATTGAGTTTGTTCCTTTAAAAAAAGCAATGGAAGGAAGTAAAGTTTTAGCTCACAGCACATTTAAACCACAGAAATTAATCCCAGAAGCTGCTAGTAGAAATTATGACTTGAAGTCGCAATATCCAACATTTTCTTACATCAAGAAATTAAGCAAGAAGAGTGTTTCTCTATTATTCTGGAGACAAAGCTTCTTTGCTTAAATATTCTGTGATAGTGCAACTTCTCTATTTAAATAGAGACCATACAGATCTATGAGATCAGCGTTGGATTTTTCTTTATACAGATATATTTTCAGGTATTTTTCAGATTCTTTATACAGAGTTTTTTATTTTCTTTCAAATACAGAATCTCAGATTTATACAGCTTCTATTTAATGAAATTGCAGAATTTTATTAATTTAATCATCACATTCAATGCTCATAAACAAGGTTCATTAAAGAATCTTTCAGATCACATTTAATCAAGGAATATTCATTTGCACTGTTCCATACAGTACTGCATATAAAACCATCCAGTCTTAAAAGAGCAAGTTATTTTCACAAATTCCAATAAAGCAAAGTTACTGGAGCTGAAAAACAAGAATCAGTTTCCCTCTTCCATTTTTGTAGAAGCCACAGAGGGTATAATTATGTGCAACCAGAAAACACATTTACAATTAACAGTACGAAATAAGCATAAGGCAGCAGCCCAGTTCTGCTACTAGGCTTAGCATTTTAAATATATAAGCAAAAGTAAAACTAACATACTGAATAAGCATAAAGAAAACAATACACTATGTATAGAAAATATTCCCCAGAGTAGAAAGGGATAATCTAGGTTCTCTTGCTATTAGATCCAGTGGTGTTACTCCAATTTAATGGAACAGACATTGAAGTGTTACACCAACTTAGTAAGAACTATCTCCAGAGAAACACTAATGAAAATCAAAAGACAGCAAAAACCTGTCTCATTCAGAGCTTCTTTGCCCTGTCTTCTTGCTTCTGAAATAAATTCCTTTATGAACATCAACAAAAATTTATACTTACACTCAACAGCATTGACAGAGCACCAGTTAACACTAGCAGGCTTATCCAGCTTGTAACTTTGCTATTATAAGGGAACTTCTTTCCCAAAACGTTCCAGATTTTACATTACGTTTTACATTCACATTTCTCACCTTACTCCTCAAAATTAATCACCAAGACAATAAAAATATCATTTTTTCTTTATTCTAAAATAACAAATACCAAATCACAGACACCGTATTAAGCCTAAACTTAAAGCGAGGAATCAGTTAACAGTCAGAATAATGCACAGCCTATAAGAATTTTTTTAATTGAGACACTGCTCAAGACTATAAATATGCTGGTCCGGGACTTACACGTACCTCTAAAATAGCTTGGTTATGCTAGCAGATTTGCAGACAGCAGTAATATTCTGTTTACAACTTGCCAGAATGACTGGTTAAACAAACATAAACAAGGCTTTCTATGCAGGTGTAATCAGGGAACAGACTCTGGGTCTGTATTATGGGGCAGCTCTGTCTAGCTGTATCTTTGGCCTGCAGCACAACAGTACTGCAGTAGTTACCATGCTGCCCAGATATCTGAAGTGTTTGTTCACATTCCCTTTTTCACAATTTCTGTTAGAAGTCATACTCCTCAACTGACAGACACAGACATTTGTAGAAGCCACAAAAAAGTACAGCTTTATGTATCTGCGCAATTACAATGGTATTCAGACTGACCTGTCAGCTAGGTGTTTAAAAACAGTAATTAAGAAAAGCAAGCCAGTATCAATTAGGCTTGAGCTCTTTACAGGTACCTAAATTCGTAGTGGTATAGCAGCATTAGGAAAAAAGCCATAATAAGTCCCAGACTTTCTATTTCAGAAGCAGAGCCAAATTTCCTAAAAACTGTTACCTGAAAAGAGAACTGGCTAAACATGTAGTACAGAAGGCAAGCAAATTATTCTAACATATCTAGATGCTGACTTAAGACTAACACCCTGAAGCTACTCAAATATAAATATACAGCACAAAAACATGTCTACTCTGTTAAGACAGCTACATCATAACTATTTCATTTCTTTGCTTCTGATCTGACACGTCAACAAGGACAAATTCTAAGAGCTGATCATAAAACACTCTGCCTCTGAGCTGTATTATGGTCGATGCCCTGAGCTGAACTCTAAAGGTCTTGTGGTTTGTACTGACTTTGTGTGACCTTGCATAAGCTCAAATATCTTCTGCAACGTGTTACTCTCCCAACACAAAGACCAGAGAACCAACTGGTGTGTGAAATAATGAACACAGCAGAAAAGACTACAAAGACTAAAAAACTCTGGTCACCTTTGACTGCATTTGCCTACAAACTGCATGTAGATTAAGCATAATGATTTTAAGAAATAAGTGCACCTACTAAATATATTTAGCATACTGAAGAGCGATCTAGGGCTTTAGTTAGCTAGCAACAAGATTACTACACTGAAAGCCAGAAGTACTTTCTTGAAAACTTAATAAAATCCAATATCCAGTTCTGTCTCTCTTTCACATATTACATGAATGTTAATGCAAGAGCACTAACATACTTCAGTAATCATAGTACTTCAGAAGAGGTATCTGGCTGAAAGCACTTCTTCATTTTTTTTAATTAGAGAGATGCTTTGAAATTATTAACAGCTTAAAAGAATTAGAATTTTAACATCTACCTCCACTGCTGGGAGTATTGTCAAGGTCTAACCCTTGCAAGTCACAAAAGTGATCAGGAAACATACAGAAAGCACTTGCGCTTTAATCTAAAATGCATCACTACCTTAGACAGCATTGCTGTCTGGTGTATGCCCCACACTAACAAAGGAGAAAAGAAAAAAAAAAAGGCAAAAAAAAAAAAAAAGCAGAACAGCTGCAGGCACCTCTAATGTGTCTGGGTGTTCAGACGTCCAGCTGTGAATAAGTAGGGGAAAAAAAATACGAGTAAAAGAAGGAAAAGGATGGGAGAGATGGTCTTTCATATCCATCCAGATTCACATGCTGCTCTTCTCCACGGAAGAAAGAAGTACGGGTACTGAGGCTGTAGGCCCGAAGCTGCATGCCTAGAAGCACCAGAAAAACCACTCTCTTATGCCCAAGAGAGTCTCCATCGGGGGTCTCTGCAATTACCCTGAGCTAGAACATTCCCGCGTCCTTTCCCGGTACTACCGGATCCTTGCTGCCACTCAGCAGACACCGCACGGGAGCGGAAGAGGCTGCCAGCGCCTCCCCCGCCCGTGCCCTTCCTCGTCCTCCAAGCGGGCGCGTAGGCCCAGCGCCGGCTCCTCCCCGGCCCGGCCGAGACCCGCTGAGCGCTAACCCTCCCTCCGCCACCCCGACGGGCACCGGCCCGCGCGAGCGGAGGCAGCGAGGGCACCGGCGCCTCCGTCGCGACCCCTCCCTCCCGCTCTCACCTTCAGCGGCGGATGCGGCCGCCAAGCTCCGCCGCGTGGCAGGCGCCTCCGCTGGCTCCGCGCGCTTCCTCACCCCGTCCTGGACCAGCTGGAAATGCGGCGCGTAGAAGGGGTTGAGCCGGGCGAGCGGCGCGATGGACGAGAACATGGCGACCTGAGGCGGGCGAGAAAAGGAGAGCGGCGTGGGACGGGGAGGCCCGCCACGGGCCCGGCAGGGTGGCCCCGCACCCGCGAGGCGGCCCGTCGCCGCGGGGCGAGCAGCGGGTCCCGCCGGGCGGGCGTCCCCCCCCAAACTCACCTCCTAAGATGGCGGCAGCGCGCAGACCCGCGGCTCGGGCGGCGGCTGGGCGCAGGGGCTGACAGCGGGCCCGGCTCAGGCACTTTGTCCTTCGCCGACGCAAGGGGCGGAGCCACAGCCCAAGAAGCTGCAGGGCGATTGGCGGAGGCGCGCCGCGAACCGGCAGTAGGGCGCACGCGCAGCCGAGGCCGGCACCCTTCCCCCACGCCTGCGCACCGCGACGGGCCGGCCCCGCGCTAGGGGGGGTCGGATAGCGGCTGCCCCGGGGGCGGCGGCCAGGCCCGCAGAGCCCAGGGGGCCGGGGCCGGTGCGAGGACGCTGCGTGCGTCCCACGGCTGCCCGCCGGCTCACGGCCCGGGCGTCGGCTGCCCTTGCCCTCGCAGAGGTCAGGCGGGCGCTGCAGCTGCGACAGGCCCGAGAAGCGCGTTGACTCCTGGCTGAAGGCCCGCCGGGCCGGAGACGTTTCTTCTGGGGTAGTCGGGGGTGTATCGCTGCACCCTCCGTGCCTTAAACCCTGCGCCTAGGCTGCTGGTCCTGCCTTCTTACTGCCCGTCTCTGGGTGCTTGCCCATTAGTCCGCGTCCTTCCCACAGCCCTCGGGCAGCTGCATGACAGCCCAGTGCAATGTCAAACCAGAGACGCTCCCAAACTCCTGCCCTACAGCCACCGCACGCACCTTACCCCTGTGGCAGCCGCTTGCTGCTGGCACCGGCAGCCTAGCCTTGATTCATGCTCTGCAGCAGTTGTACTCTGAATCACACGCCAGTTTTAAGATGAGTTTAAAGCTTTAAAGTCCTCAGTATCACCCCAGATGCCAGTTCTGTTTACTAGCATCTAGTAATACTTTCTCTTCACAGTCTGGTAAACGCAGAACTCTGCTCCCTTAACAAAAGGTTCACCCCTCTTACCAGGTTCCCACCACAGCACAGTTTAAGACCAAGCGTGGTCAGGAGGTAGGCCACCAAACACACTGGCTGCAGCCTCTACAGCTGCATTTCACCTTTGGAGGACAAGCTGGCAAGGCATCTTGACATGGCCTATGCTACAACAGCTGCTTCCAGAGGAATTGCTAGTTACCGGTTTGTTAAGAGTAGGATGTTATTTAACACAACACCCATGCTTGGCCTTAGCTACCTTAAACTACGCCTTTTCTAATACAGTGTGATTTCACACATTTTAGTAGATGTACATAGTACAAATCTGGTGTAGCACAGTTCAGCTCTCCAGTTACTGAAGAGGTAAGAACTCCAAGTTTTCACATCCTTTCCATTACAGCGCTCCATAACAACACAAGCACATAAGACAGCAAAGCAGGAGGCACGTACTGAATATCCCAGCTATTACTTCTGGGCACAGAGCCATAATGCAACTGATAGCACACCTGCACCGCCACACTGAAGAAACACCCCTTCGGTCAGCTCAGTGGCTCCTACTGAACTTCCCTGGAGGATGACCTCTCAAACCAACCTTAGGACTTGGCTCTAGCTGCTGTAGTTCACAACAAAGTTGATCCAGGCAGACTGTCATACGCAGGCAAAAATGACACATGCCTAATAGCACTGTCACAGAAGTCTAGGTTGGCTAAGTCCCTCTTGAGTAAACTAGACTCCAGCTGCCCGAGTAGGAAAATGTCAGCTGAAACTTGCATTCTCTAAATACTTTTGTTTAGCAACCAGCTGAGAGCCCGAAGTGCTGTTCACTTCACTGCCACTGGCAGCAACGAAGACAAGCCAGAATTGTTCATTTTGCCATTACTTGTTCTGCTCTACAAACTTGCATCTAAACAATTGTTGGTAGCGATGTTTTATCTAAAAGCCAAACACCGATACTTGTCTTTAATTAGCCAATAGCCTCTAAACATGACTGAGACTTGGGCTCTCATCTTGAAATTACATACAAATAATTGCAATTCTTGCAGACTTTTCTGATTTTTAACATACAGAAAACCTCTGTGCCTTCCAATTACAAAGGATGAACATGTGACTATTTATATACATCTAATGGCAATTTGTGTGCACAACTAGTACTGACAGTTACAGTCTGTGGAACAATCAGTTTCTTTGGTTTTAGCTGACAATTAACTTCTAACAACTGTACTATTACCAAGTACTATTTAACAGCAGAGTCTAACATATCCCTGTGAAAATACAGGGATAATATATGTTCCTACTGAGTGCATATCATTTTACATAGAAAATCTCTTCAACTTTTCCCAGATATGAAAGAATAAAATAGCAATAGCCTGTAATTTGAACCATCTAGATTAATCTGATTTTTGACACACACTGAAGGTAGTAATAGATGAAGACTTGAAAGATATTACCTTTTGATGTTCACCTCTGTCAGATTCACAGTAAAAAGAGCTATTGTAAATTAAATCCATCTTTTTAATCAGTAGCTTTTCAAATTTTGGGAGTTTAGGAAAATGTCAGTTTGGCAATTCCAAAGTTTTCCTAATTACATTTCTCCTTCTGCTATTAATACCCACCACACACCCCCTCCATCCCTCCCCACCCCCAACCAACATACAATCAAGAAATTGTAGACTAGTTCCTGTCTTACAATAACTTCTCACAGTTCTAACATTTTGGTGAAGCCTGTAAGTAAAATCAAAGATCTTACAAGCTTGTTCTCCAGGTGACTTACTGTTTTCAAAAATATACAATGAGATAGTGAAACAACCATCCACACCTTTGTTACTCAGGTTAGCAAAAGTAGCATCTGCTCCTGTTATAAGCATATATTTTACGTACTCATTCACTGTATCAATGCCAGAACCAGTAGACCATGATTCTAGAGAATCAGCAGCAGATCAATTCAAGCTGTAAGTAGGTTTCACAGCCCAAGGGAAGCCTTAACACTGCAGCATCTCCTTCAACAGGATCCAAACTAGGCTGAACTACAGCAGTCACACCCTCTGAACACAGGAAGTAGTGAAACCTCTCCTATTCTTATTAGTCACTGCCATAAGTGTCCTCGTCTGATAACTTTTCCTAATCTAAGTTCTTCCCAGACATTACAATTTTTTCCTAAATAACAAATAAAGAAGGCAACGCAGATACACTTTTTAACCACAAACTACCAATGCCAACAAAAAAATTTCAAAGTGAGGTGGAACAGAAAATATGAGGAATTATTCCTTTAGGTATCAATATATACATACTACTTATAAGCATATATGCCATCTTAGGAGTATTCTACAAGTTGAATTAACTTGTAGACCCTATGCTGTATGAACACATGCATGTATGCATATATCTGTCGTAGCTTGCTGTTGCACTGGTGCAAAGCAGCCTGGTATACTCCCTATGGAAAAAGAAAAGCAAAAGTCATAGGGAAGTTCTAGACAAACAGGTAGATTTACCAAACATACAGTAAAAGCTATATTAACAGACAGCAAAGGCTACGCTGAAATGCCTAAGTTTGTAAACACAAGGTTTAAAATTATACATCACAACCCATCCCTGTATCGATTTTCATTGGTCAGATATAAGTTTTTAGAATTGTTTTTTTAAAAACTTTTCAGCCCAATATGCAACTTCAGCCATATCAAAGCAAGCCAAAAATACCACGCACAAGACATGCCACACAATTTTACAAGCTTCATTTGCAATTATACATTTTTCTGCTGAAGAGCCTCCTTTTGGAGCTCTATTACTTAAAGGCATTCTTTTTGTACTCAGCTTTTCTGATTTAACTCTGCACTAGTTAAACTAGTTAACACTTTTTTTTTTTTTTTTTTTTTTAAGATATTTTGTCCACAGAACCATCTAAGAAGGTAATTAGCAGGAACTGAGGATTTCGATACCATAAAGATTTTCGTAAGTTGTGCCACAAGAAACAGAAACCAAAACACACATATATCGAGCCTAGGAGAGACCTGAAAGCATTCTGTAGGGAAGTACTGAGCATACTGCTAGAAAGTAAACTTGGGAGAAAAAGTTCCTTCATACTGTTTCTTACTTAAGTACAAATCAAGGCTTCAAAACACACACAGAATTTAAATTTTAGATCCTCCTTGAGAGTTTCTTGTCTCAGACACGAGGTAAGCTCTCACAGCCTTACCATGGATCAGATGCCATAAAGTTAAGTCTCAACACTGCAAGTGTTTCACAGCCTGATACCAGACTCCTGAGACTGGGTTCATGTTAAAAGATAAGCAAACAATTTAAAGGGAAAAGTGCAAGCTCTGTGTTAGAAAGCTCTAATTCAGACAGGCAAATCAAGATCTTCGATGTTTTCAGCTCAGCATTCTAAGCAGCATGACCAATCAGGAGAACAAAGCCCACCAAAACCAAACACCATTGTCATGCCTACTAACTCACACAGGCCTTTTTCCAGACTTTTTGTAGCCCTTGCCCTAAAAGGGACTTAAGCAATATTTACTACATCAGAACTCGACTAATTTTTGCAACTGGAATTTGGATACTAGTATCAGTCCATAAAATCACTCTATTTTGTGATTGGTTCTGAAAGCTTAACCTGGCTCTGTCTAGAAGCCAAGATAAACTAATGGAACAAAAGAAAGATTATTAAAAAAAAAAAACCACACAAAAAAACCACAACACAAGAACCAGTTCCTATTGCTTCAGCACTTTGATACAAAGACTACAGTATACTTCAGTGTAACTTATACAGCAGTATTTAGAAGGCTTTAAGCACATGCAACTATTCAGCTAGTAGCACTATTCCTACATGTGTTACTCAGAATAACATGAATAGCTTTAGGAATGCTGGTAAATCCATATTTAGGGCTGGGAGAGAAAGGAAGAGAGGAAATAAAGGAGGAAGAGATTACTCCTCTCAGGGTTATCTCACACCATTAAGTGCCTCAAGTATAAACAGCTCATTCAATTATTGAAGATGCACTGTCTTCCAACTACAACTGAGCTTCATGTATGTTACTTTGAGACTTATGTAGAAAAGTCTTTACCTTCTGCGAAGTAACACTGAAGTTGAGAGGATTCTCCAAAACAGTGCATAAATGAAAGAATGACGACATTTAATTGCATTGCAGTTCAGTTTGGGGGTTGTTTGGGTTTTTTTATGATGCTAATAGTATCCCTGAAGGAGGTCAATTGAAAGTGTTTCATGTAACTAGAAGAGAAAGATATATTCCATGTTAAAACATATAGCAAAGTGGGGTGAAAAATAAAGTGAAAAGGAAGTTCCTTAAGCATTGAAACGCAAATGAAGACTAGCTTCTCCCCCATCCAAATTAAAGGCCTAAGATAGCCCAAAGCATTATAGTGCAAAACTACTATAGTGCAAGTATGATGAATATTCCTCCCACCAAGTGTTGACATGAACTGTTCTGGTTTTATTATCAGATATTTTTTTTAAACATGAAGACTGTAGCAGCACAAAATGACACCACTGATACATCAGTTGTCTTGCTTTTGCTGCTTTTCAGCAAAGCATTTATTTTGGTAAGGAAAATCCACACACATTAAAATCATTTTTATTTTTCTACATTTTGACATGAAAAGTGAATGTCTCATATTACAATTTTCTATAGGATGGCCAGAAGTTTAGAGATTTGGATTACTCAAAAAAGCAGATTAAAAGGAAAAAAACATTAATCTTAACAGAAAAACAAACTATTGCTTTGCTACAAATTACCATGTTTGTCCTAAAGTTCGCAGAAAGTAAAGCTTCCCCATAGCTATAGTCTACACAATAATTGTACCCAGAGTAAAAAGATACTATTAACTAATGTTCTCAGCTTTTTGTAAGTAGCACTTTAAGAATAAGTAGTATGATTTATTGCGATTTTGTACCAAGCAGTAAGACTGAACATCTGTATGCTGCAGATTTAAGCACACCAAAATGTATACATTCACTTTAAAAAAATTGTTGCTTATCACTCTTCATTGGTAGTAGTGAAGTCAGCTGCCTGCTCAACTAAGTTACACAATATAGAGTGTTTCAGCATGCTTCCACTGAGAAAAATATTCAACTGCATGAAAGTAGTAAATCTCACCTTAGAAGATGAAACTGTAGCAGAAAATGCAGCAATGCCCTCTTCATACAAGAATAAAACTTCATATGGAATTTTCACGCTTTGAGAATACTTCTCTACATGAATATTCAAAGATAATCACATAAAGCTGTATTGGAAAGACCTCGCTTTTTTAAAAAAGAAAAGACGACCACCGCTAAAGTCGGAATTTAGACTACTTCAGATAACAACCTTGACCAAAAAAAGTATTTTAGTAGCAAATTATATTGATGCAATTTTTATTTTCCACGCACATTACTAATAAATAAATTCCTCTAAGACATCTCTTGCCAATTAGATTTGTATTCAGCTCCTACAACACTGTAAGCACTAAAATGAAGGGATACATTTAAATGATGTTACACTTAAACGGAGTTACTAACACGATACTAAGACTCTTACAGAAATGCAAACAAGTTTACAGTTAAGTTTACTAAAAAGTTACAGTAATCTACAGAAAAGGTGGTTGTTGTACTCTCCCTACATCCTAAAAGAGATCAAATTCAGTTACATTGTTACTAAAAAAATGCATACAAAAATGCATTTCCCTTTATCACCTGTGTTAAAATCTGCCTCCACAATAATCTATAGAGACAAAAGTACAACTTCTTTTCTGTACAAAGCAAGAGCTTTAAAAACACAGCTTCACATTTTACTACATTTTTGCCCTTCGCAGCTTCCAAGTTCTTGCAAAAACAAATATACAGTTTCTCAAAAATGAATTTAAAGGATGTCCACATTAAAAAAATAAAGCCTACAAAAAGTTCAAAGATCTAAAAAAATGTTACTCCTATGGCAAAGTGATCTCCTACTAGTCCAAAGTCCAGAAAGTTACCGATGTCCATTTAATATTATCTTGCTTCATTTATCCAATTTATTGGGTTCCAATCACATTATTTGTAAGAAGTCCTTGAGCCGATGAGAGGGCAGAAGAGTTCTCTACAATTAAAAACAGGCGATCAAATTGGGTGTGCCTTTCAGAAAGATACTCACTTGGCACCACCCTGAGACATAATATTCAGATATTTAGAAAAAGGATTTCCTTGATTAGTTTCCATAGACTGATAAACCAAAAACAGGAAGACTGAAACAACAACAAAGAGAAGAATTTTTATCCACAGAGGAACGGAGCGTTCTTTTTTCGTTGGTGGTTTCTCTGACTTGATGTCAGTTGAGGTACCATATTTTGGAACATACTTAGAGAAACTTTCCTCCATTCTGAAGTCACTGTGCTCTATAGGCCGGCTAGCAGCTCCTTTGATTGGTCTACGGCAGCTAGCACTGTTAATTAAAAAAACAAAGAAATTAAAATACTGCATATTTAAAAGAGCAATCTAAGGTATACAGGAAAATGTTAGTATAATTGAAGTACAAAAAATTATTTCTAGTGAATGCAGTACCTGAAATATCTGTCTCAAACTCTAGCATGGCTATCATTACTATTTTTAAAGTTAATCATTTAGTGTTCAACAAACACCCCTTAAAAAACCTCAAATGCCACTTTACTTCACCCTATCCACATAATCAATGGATCATAACCGGTAATAAAGCTCAAGGAAGTGTGTCTCTGTCTGCATCTTTACTGATCACTTAATGCAGCCCCATTGGGATTTCTAAACCTAAAATTGTCCCTGGCCATTAAAATATCTACTGATGGCTAAGCCAATACATAGAGCCAGAAGACAAAGCAATAAGGGTTAAGAAACCCACATACATTGCCAAGTCCTTATATACAAGGAGTGCACACGCATGGTTTTTATTTTTAAAAAGTGGCATAGATTTAACTAGACTGATAGACCTCAGAACAAGAGAGAACAAAGCTGAGTGGTGAGCAGATACACCACAGTAGTAGTAACTGGTACCATATATTCCTCTTATGGTAAGACTTTATGCAACTGCAGTTTAAATTGAAGCTATACTTAACACGTTGGAAACATAGGAGTTGATTTCACATCTTAACATAGGGAAACTTTTTCTCATATTCTCTAAACAGGACAAATTTCTGTGAATTGCTTAATTATGCAAAGGGTTGTTTCAATTTTTGTTTAAATACGAAGTTGCAAAGAAAAATGTAATAGCCCTTCCTACATGCCATCCTTATTCATCCTAAGAGTAATCTTTGACTACAGCTGCTACTCAAAGGAAAAAATAGGGTATTTGAAAATTCTTTTTTTGCTTTCAAAAAGAAAGCTCAAATCTATGCTGGGAGATCTTTCCTTAATTTTACAGCAGGCCTAAAGCAGTTGCATCTAGGCAAAAACTTAAATATTGTGAGCCATTACCACAGACAAGCCCTTTCCATTTAACTTCCAGCATCCAGAAGTTCCAGTAATAATTCCTACTATAGTCTTATCCTGCCCTCCCACCAAGAAGAGGCTGTTTTGGCTAACAAAACTATGTATGTAGAACAGAAGAGCTAGACGGGCACCTCAGCTGTCATTGAGCCAGAGTGCAAAAACTGTTCCTCAGAAATCTAGCAATATAATCAAAAGATACTTCTCAGCTTAAATAAGTTTACAAGCACTGAGAAACAAGCCCCCATAAACCTAAGTAATACCTAATTCCTGTAGGTGTTGATACTTCATAAGGGAACATTTCCTTAAGAATATCCCTTTCTACTCTTCGTTCTTCTGTATGAGTTCTCTCCAGCACCTAGGAAACCAAAAACAGTTATAGGCCTACCAGACCGCAAAACAGAAAGCTCCTGCATAGCTGTCTCAGTGACCATAACCATGTGCAATTTGTAAGAATGAATGAGTCACCCAGTGACATTCAAGAAGTTTACTTCTTGGGTTTTAGAAGTTAGTTTAACCTTTGTTAGTGGCAGCTGTCTGGTCACTTTTGGTGTCTTAAAGCATTCGGTGCTCTCCTCAGTTTCCTTTAAGATAAAGAATACGTTGTATAAATATAATACACCTGCTAGCCAATGATGTAGATGATCAAAAAAACTTAACCATCACCTCTATCATGGCTGTGTTGAGCAGATCACAGGATTGGTTGTGGCCAACATGATTAAAAAAGTATTGATGTGGGCAATCTGTCTCTTCTTGCTGTAATAAACAATGCCACAGTACAGTAGAATACTAACTGAAAAAAAACTTACACAGTCTGAAATAGAACATCAAGTTTTCCCACAACCTTCCTTTCGACGAAGTCTACATTGCAGTCACATTATAAACAAATAAAGCAGCCCATTTCATAAATCTCAGACCCACTGGCAGAGTAGGCTTCACAAGCATTAATACAAGTTTTATCTACAGTAACTACATGAAGCAATGAACTCCATTTAAATTCAGCCAAGCATTATCTTGTAATGTAAATTTCCAAAATATTACAATACTGCATTAATACATTACATATACTTGCAAGTGCTTTAAACAGTTCTCCAAGAAGTATATAATTTTGACAGCTTGAATAGGTTAACAGTAAAATAATTATTTTCTTTCTTGGTAACTGACAGGAATCTACAGATGCTTTTTAAATTCAGGCTTTTGGTCTAAAGTAATCCTACTCTCTGATTCCCTAAATTAAGGCACATTGTGGTTTTTCAGGATAGGCTGATTTACAAGTTCAAAGGTAGATAACCCATTTTTGCTGTGTCTGAGTTATTCAAAGAATTTAAAAGTAAAGAAAAAAAAAAATCTACATTTTGTACAGACAAACAGCAGCACAAGGAGAAATAACAAACCAAAACGTATCTGGTTTAGGGGAAGGAAAAAGAAAAAAAAAAAAAAAAAAAAAAAAGAAAAGCAGGATCTCCACATACACACTCTCCAAATCTGAAAGCAGCTGAAAGCAGAAGATAAAGATAAGTTTATATTCTCTCTTTTATGCTAGTCTATTTTGACTAGTGCCATCTGGGCAGTGACATCCTCCACCCTTTCTGTACTAATGAGTAAGCACATACACACAAGAATCTTGTTCACAGAGAGTAAGCAATAGCAATCTAAGTTTTAATTTATTTACTTCAGCTGTCATCAGTGGTTTCTTTGGTGTTCTTCTGGGCATGTCTGAGAGTTCACTGATTGACAGTGTAGGAGCTGCATGCTTGAAATTTCCAGGCACCCTATTGACAACCTGCTGAGATTCAAAATTGTTCAAACTCAGAGTCAGCCAAAATACAAAATAAAAGGGAGAAGGGGCAGAACCAAACAACAAAACCTTTATGTGCATTGCATATATGCATGTTAGGAATTAACTCAAGAAAGTTATGTAACAGATACTCTGAAATAAGCACAGGAAATACATTGCTTATCATTCCAAGTAGTTTCTTTTAAGCCATTTAGAAACATAAAGGCTATTTAGTTCACAAGAACTTAAAAGCAGATATTCTGCATGTACTTAAATAAACTAAGAAAAGATCTGAGCTTTTAAAGTGGTTCTTCTCAACCCTCCCCCAAAAAAGACATTAGATGGGACCTAGGCGTCTCCCTAGTCCCATCTCAAAGTGAACAGCATTAGGTACTAATACAGATACTGAACGTGGTTTTGAAGACTACTGAATAGAAGGCTGTTTTAAGGAAAGTAAGACTATCTGTTCAAAACAGAATGATTCTGTCAGTAAAGATATATTACAGAAGAATACCACTTGCATGATTTATTAAACATATTTACTAAGCATATTTACTAGGGTCTCGTTGCTTGCAGTCAATATAGTTTCAGCTATGGGAGTACTCTCTGTTATTACAGCATCATCTACAGGCAACTGTGCTGTAGCTTCCACCTGTTTGTTTAAAACAAACAAAAGAAAACAATTGAATAAAATAGCCACTGGGACCCTAACAGTGAGAAAAAAAGCTTATCTATTATAATAAGCCTCTCATCACCCTTTTCCTTGGTGTTCTTCTTGACACTCTTGTAGACTCCCTAGAAAATGCCTGCAGAGGTCCACTTTTTGAAGATCCACTTGTCCAGACAGTCTCAGTAACTCCATCTTGAGAATAGGTCTATTCAAGCATCAAACACATGATCAAATACATGAAAGCCAGCTCTCAACATTGGATACCCACAACCAAAATCCAGAATAGCATGCATACTCCAGAAGCAGTATGTCTACAATCCAAAAAAAAACCCCAATTGCATTCTAATACATTCAATAATGAATAGCTAGCTAGATTAGTAGTGTTGACCACAATACTTACGTTAGATCACATTATTTTTCAAACACAGAACTGACTAGATAATGCTCAACAGTAAAAACTGATAATCTGCTCACTGCAATAGCGTGAAATAACTAATGCTAGAAGTAGTTACATCAAGTCATGGGCAGCAGATATGCTAGCTTTCAGGCCCATTATATTACCTGCCTACACCAAAAAAAAAAAAAAAAATCTATAAGCATAAGCAGAAAGCATCACCTTGTTCTCTACCCAGATAGGGGTCTATTCTCCCAAGCAGAGATGGGAATGGTTTAGGCACAGCCACCTACATTTCAACAGGAACTAATCTCCAGCCACAGGGGGAGATGTTTTATAATCTTAAAAGCTTCCACATACAGAGATGAAACTCACACAGTTTTCACATAACAGTGGGTTTAAACGATCAAGCCTGACACAGATCTTTACAAGTCTAAGTAACAACATGAAGTGCCAAACTTTTATAGCCATTAACAAATGCAGATCATTCCCTATGCCTTATTGCAAGTTTTATGCTCAAAGAAAAAAATCCTCCTCAAAACTAATTCCAAACATAGACCTGGAGGGAAAGGAAGATGAGGGCCTGCTTCTGCTAGACTATATACAAGATTTTCCTTTTTATTTGGTTAAGTTTAAAAATAAAAATAAAAATTATTACTTTGTTAATACTGAAATCTTCGCACATTAACACCTCATGCATTGATGTATTACCAAGTTTTTGGAGGTTACACTCAGTGCTGATGGAATTTATACAGACTAGTGCAACTGTCAATTACAAATCTACCAGCAGAAATAACTTCACTGGAACAGTATTAGCCCCAAAACAATGTATTAAGAGAGCAGGCTGGAAAGTATTTACTTATCGGGGAAGGGGGGAAGAAGTCTAACAGTGCCCTTATCCATTCCCCACTTCTACCTTCAAATGAAAACTTTTCACTCCAGTGAAACTAGAAGCTGAGCAGCTTTATGATTCTTAACCTAAGTTCTATATTACAGCTGCTACATATCCAGCAGAGGGAGCACAAGTGCTTCACTTTACTCCAAAGACACTAAATACTTTGAAAACCAAATGATGTACATTTATGTGCAGACCTCAAGTCCAGATTCAGATGTTTCATACAGAATTGTAGTTTTCAGCCTAAGTCTCCAATATTCTTCACAATTTAAACAGACTTGTGACGAAAGATCTCCCAACCCCTCGTTATATATTCAGAYACTGGCTTCTCTTCCCTATTAAGAAAAGCTTAATCTGCAACCTTCAATCATGGCTCCCCACCTCACCCCCAATCACTTTCTATTTGAGAGGTGTTCTTCTTTAGAAGCTTAGAGAAAAACACTAATTTCAGAGTGGTTCCATTCAAACACATTCCACTCAAGAAAGCAGTAAGGCAATTCCCTCATCCTACCAATGGAGAGCTCCCCTGCCCCAGGCTGTTTGAGGAGGAACTAGTTTTCTTCTAATGAAAAGTTAGAAGTACTTTAGTAAATAACCGCCTCTCTCCTTAGTTCTTCAGATACTTGTCAGTCATGTGTTTTAAATACCAAGTTTCAAGTTTTTCCTTGCATGAAGAGTCTAGGCAAAAAACAGAATCTACTGCATAAAACCCATCCAGACTTCAGCAGAACATACTCAACAGACAAAATTAAAAAAAAAAAAAAAAAAGAAAATATTGTTGTCTACAGTTATAGTTATCCTCACTGTCAATTAAGCAGACCTTGTCTGCTTATCTCACAAATATCTGAACTAAATAAAACCTATTAGAATGTAATACTCATGTTTAGGTACACCAACAACCTGTATATAACCAGAGAAAGTTATAATGGTGTGGTACACAAGTACCCTTCAGCCTGTGCTTTTAACTGTCATATCACTCACAAGCAGTGAAGCTATAGATCATGAGTTTACCTCAGCTATCACCTACCAAGTTTTTTATTGGGTGTATGCCACATGAAATTTGTATGCCAGCAGCTGCAATACTGCATGTTTTATTTTTAAGCAGCCCAGCTATACAGGTAGTCAAAAAAAATGCAGGGAGGAGTAGGAGACCACAACACATGCAGAATGTCACTTATACAAAGTCTCAAGGGGAGAGAGTAGTTCTACATTGCTAAGACTCCTTAACATTTAAGTTGTTTAACCACCTCTTTCTGAATAGTGCCACCTACTATGAGGTGTCAGGCTCAGTTTTGAACTCCAACTCTATATTCACCTACCTCATTGGAAGGGGGCATTCAAATTAGGGTTTTCTTCCAACTTTTCCAGTTCACTATGAGGAGGCAATTAAGCACAAACAGCCGAGCTCAAGTTCATCTAGCCCTCCACTGCTAACTGACTGATAAGACCCGTAAGCCTGCTCAAACTCCCCACCCAATTTCTTTTGCACTAGCCTGCTTGTCTGCTTAAAGACTATTTATTTGCACTCTTTTCTTAAGAGAACGGCAACATCCCTCCATGCCAAGTGACAATCATTTCAGCTGTGTAGGTCTGGACTAAGACTAGTGCTGGACAGGACCTAGAAGTGACTAACAAGTCTGCTCACACCACACTACCAACCAGTTCAGCCCCACCGCTCTTCAGAGCATCATAATCTTTGAGCCAATGCCACACAGTGCGTGACAGTTAACACAGCGGACTAGGAAGCTTTGTTTGTTGATAGCTGAATTAAAAACCTCTATTACACTGAGGCTGGCAGGGCTTTATGGGTGAATAGTAATTTAGAAAAAAGTAATCCTTAAAATACAAGAAGTTCAAGATTCAGATTCCCATTATAAAGACCATCATGTGCAGAAGTTGCCTGAATAAATTGAGGAATATTTTGTATGTTGAACTATGAGTGTGTTTTGATTTGTAGAAGTGAAATCTGTTCAGCTTGTACCCTAAAAATCCAATTAAAAATAAGCAGAACTAGTTATGGATCTCCATAACTGTGTTATATTACCCAAGCTCACATAGCAGTGTGTTACCTGCTTTAAGAGACATCCATAGCATAAGCATGTTTATACATACTTCCTAGTTAGATAGTGTGTACGTATCTGGCATTTACCATACTATAAAGCGGCAAGAAAAGTCACTAATCTGCTAAAATACATCAAGCTATTAATAGGTCAGATTTTGAGTCCCTGAACGTTTTCTATACAAGTCCTTTACTTACTGGTCAGATGAATAACACTGTAAAGATCCTAAGTAACCTAAACTGGGGAACAGGGTATTTAGTGACACTGTCACATCACAAGGACAGATCAGCCACTAACTACCAAATCCAGTATTCAGCCAGCAGTTTGAAAACCTGAGGCGCTTCTGGAAAATGCCTCTTTCACCAAGACAATAGAACTAATACTATTTGTAAGTAAAGGACAAGTGGTACATACAGCGAGATTTAAACTTATTTATTATTTTTCTTCTTAGGAGAAGCTTTCCAACAAATTACTGTCTACTCTAGTACTGCTGCTACAAGCATAGTTGAAGAAAAAATATTATATAGATAGCTAGTGCATGTGTGTACACACATACACACACTTCTATATGTATAAATATAGGCATATATAGAAGTACATTACTTCATGTATTATACTTAAATCACAGTCATTAAACAGATGTATTTAAAATGCATACATATATTTATAGATATCAAACCAGATAGACAGAAATATGATATATGTACGTTTTTAAAAACATTTCTAAAAAAAACAAACAAAAAATGAAACAAACACCAACCTTTTTCCAAACTTTTTTTTTTTTTTGAGAAACTGCTTCTTTTATGGGATCAGGTTGTTTACAAACATCCAACAGGATGACATCAGCCCATCTGACTTAAAAACCTGTCACCTTTCCAAAACTAAACATGTTAAGGTTACCTATTAATTTTCTCTAAGAGGTGCTACAGCAGCTGGCAAGTCAAACAGCTTTCAGCAGACCATAATGTTGAATGTTATCAGACAGGCTAAAAACAGCAGCTATAGTTAATTCACAAGATTTTCATGCTGTATTAGAACAGGTTTTCTGAAAGAACTTTTAAAAAACAGCATAGCCCACTTAGTTAAATGTGATTATGTTAAAAGTAGTAAGGGGTTTAGTGAGCACATCACCTGCAGCCAGTAGCCATTCCAGATGCCACTAAATTAAACATACCTGGTTGTGTTCAACAACTCTTCTTTGTTTGAGTGCTACTGGAGTCTTTGTCCTGGCTTTCAATGGTTCTCTCTTCTCAAGCCTCAGCTCAGTCTTCGGATCTGTAACCAGTTTTAATGTAACTAGTTTCTATAATACTACTGGTTGTTGTACTAGATTAAACCAATTGTATTTTAATAAAAATTCATTTTAAGAGGCAACATAATTGTGTTATGAGTTACCATTTCCTTAAAAAGTTGTGAAATACAGGTAAGTTTCTCCATTGAATGTAGAAGAAAAGACTTTTGAAGAATAACCTTAAAATTTATTTTAAAAACACTGCCCCAAGTATTTCAGTTTTGTCCTAAATATCCTACATTTCAGATAAGTTTGACCAATCCTGCAGCTCCATTTAGAAACTGGTATCAAGTTGCAATTACTTTAACCAAAGTACCATTTTACTATTGATTGCAGTAAGGGTATTGAAGCTTTTCGACATTGTTTAGGCAGTTAGTTTTGTTTCCTTTAAAATAGCTCCTTTTTGATGCAGAAGAAGGGTGAGTGGTTAGCAGTCATCTTACCAGTAAGAGGATGTATTATTTCCACCCCTTTTCTAAAATTCTAACAGCATTACACCAACATATTTAAAGTGTATTTATTTATAGAAAACTTTTCTTTTGCAGTGGGGAGTCTTTGTTTGGTTTTGGTTCCT